>VYZS01046125.1:0-10590 GCA_013400695.1 Neodrepanis coruscans
CTGTTTAGCCTGAAGAAGAGAAGGTGAAGCTGAGGTCTCATCAGAATCTGCAATGGCCTGACAGGAGGGTGAGGTGACATGATGGCCTGATATGAGGTGGCTCATCCCAGAGATACGTGGTAGAAGGATGAGAGTCCATGACCTGGAACAAAGGAAATCCTCATTAGACAGAAATGGGGGGGGGAAATCACCCTGAGGGTGATCAAACACAACCAGTGGGGCAGGAAAGGCTGTGAGACACCCAAAACTCGACTGGGCAAAGCTTGGAACAGGTTGTTCTGGCAGCTTGGAGGAGGAGACTGGACCAGCCCAGTGGGGCTGTGATTCAGGTCCAGCCATCTGTGCATTGAGAAGTTCTGAGCAAAGGACAAAGCTCCTGAATAATCATGTTGAGGCTCTGACCATTCTATGGAAGCTGCAGCATTTGTGGTGTAAAATCACAGACAGCTGCAGGGCAGACAGTGAATCCCTTCCTGTGCCCCGAGGGAATATTCACGGCAGGTCCAGGAGCAGAAGTGTTTATGGAAATTGCCAATTGCCCATGACTAACCAGCCCTCATTCTCTGTGATTTATGGGCAGCCTGTTTTCTCAGTGTGTTAAGGAAATAATTTGCATAGACAGAGCACTTTTGTCTGGTGCTTTTCCACAGGAGCAAACTTCTGGGTACCTGGTGACTGAGTGACTTCCTCCCCCTCCTCCAGGCTGCTCCCTCTTGCCCACCTCATCCCTCCTGACCAGCCCCCTTACCCTCGATGGCCCTGTGAGCACCACAGCCCTTTGCTCTCAGTTTTACCTGGGCTGAAGGTTTCTCCTCCTCAGCTGCAGCAAAGCAGGAGGAACTCTTGGGATGGGATCTGTGTTGGTGTAAGGGATAAGTTGGGAATGGCTGTTCCAGCTCTTGCTTTACCTTTTCAACAACAACAGCTCCAAGGCTTTCAAACCACTGCCATCGTTCAAGGCCTCTCCATCAGGATTATCAGAGCTGTTTCAGCAAAATTCAAGTTCTGACAACACTGTCATTTATCCTCCAGGATGTGCCTGGCAGTGCTTGAAGGCACCCAGGATTTTCTTCAGTGTCACTGTCCCCTCTCTTTTTAAATAAACATGACATCCCTTTTGCTCCTCCAGGCTTGAAACTTTCTTTTCTCTCCAGGTATCTTCTTTCTTTTACTTCAAGGTCTCGGGAGGCTTTGGGAATAAAGAGTCCAACAAATGAGATTGGTTTCACTGAGTGGATGAGCCTGCAGCAGGGTTTGTGTGCTCTGGTTTAATTTCTTCCTCATCCTGTAAGCTCTGCAATCTCATCCCTGAGAGCAATGTTGGGATACTTTCCTCTGCATTGATGTTGTAAACTCTTCTAAGTCTGAGGGGAAGGAAAATAAAAAAAATGTGTTGCCTTCTTTGGGCTCTTTGTAGCCCAACAGCTCAGGTTGGTTTTCACTTTGGAGGATTTGCAAAAAGTCTGGCTGGGGAGTCAGTTCTGAGCTTTTGAGAAACCTCAGTTTCTTCTTTGCCACCAATTAGCAGATGCAAGACTGGGGAGAGGTAATTTCCTGCCTCCAGAACAAACATCCTTTGACCCCACTTACTTTGGTCCTCCCTTCTCCAAACCACTCTCAGAGCTCAGGTGAGAGCAGATGGAGGCTGAACATTCCCAATAAATCCACCAGAACCCTCTTCCAGCATCATTTTAATGATCTCAAATGTAAGTACTGAAAATATGAATAATTCAGAATGTATTTGTTTTTCTTTAAAGCCAGGTTTCCAAATGCATTGACACATTCAGTGCACCCCATGGTTCCAGAACTACAATCCCCAGCCAGGAAAGCTTGGGAAAAACCTGTGGAAGTCCAGAGCTGAGGGAGGTTTTCACCAGCCCAGCAGGGGCAGCCCCAGGTCACTCCAGAGATGCTGATCCAGCCACTTCTTCCACATCTCCCAGGAAGGAGACACTGTGTTTGCACCAGCCAATCTGCTCCAGTCCTTCACCTACAAAAATTAAAAGGTTCCAAATAAGTGAATGTTTCATGATTTCCTACTTCCATGGAAAACAACATCTCTCTCTTTGCAGCAGCCTTTCCTACCTTTCAAGAATGTTTCTGCATCCTTCCCTTCCTCTGTCTCCTCTGCCTCATGCTGAAAAGACCCAGTTGGTTCATCTTTTTTTGTAGGTCCTGTGAGCTAAAATGTGGAATTGCATGGAAATATCAGGGGTGCATTCAGCAGGAAATGAAACCTGTGCCTAATAGATATTTTCCTGCACAGTATCACTAAAAAATTCAGCTGAGCTTCAGTGAAAATCACTGCAAAGAGGTGTAAAGGTTATTAACAGCCTAGACCTAGACCTAGACCTAGACCTGATTCCCTTCCTTCAGCTGCAGCCTGTGGAATTCATTCCACTGCAGGTGAGCAAGAAAGGCTTTGAAATTTGAGTAATTCTGCTTCTCAATTTCAGAAACACAAAAACATCGCTCAAGGATCCACCTGTAACTGGTTTTGCTCTGCAAAGTTATGCAGGAATATCAGGTGATGCTGTTCTTCACAAGATGAAGAGTCACTCCAGGGAAAAGCTCACCATGGAGCCTCAGGCTGGGTTTCTGTGAAAGCATCTTGCCCAGGCTCCACTAATGATGGACTCTGCTTGTTTTTACTGAGTTCCTTTGCTGAAGAGCTGAGCCACAAGAGGGTTGGAATGAACCCTGGGTACAAAAAAAGAGTCTTAAAATATCCCAGATTTAGCTTAGAGAACACTTTGGACACATAATCCTAGAGACAAATATATGCAGCTGAAACCAGAAGCCTTCTAAGGAGCAAATTGTAAACAATATATTTTTAGAGTTAAAAATTATTCTAATTTAATGATATCTGTTGAGTCGATGTTTGGGAGTAAATCAGTGTGTGAGTAGTAAAACAATAATGTACTTTAAACCAAATTATTAGTAAACAAATCAGTCTGGTAGGTAATGAATTCATGATACATTATTCATTTCTATTATCCCAACACTTCACCAGCTCTCAGAGTCTGGTGATAAAGTATTCAGGGTACAGTATCCACCATCCCAGAAAACAGTCTCTAATGTGATATTAAAGTTAAAAGAGAAGTGAAGTATATTCCCCCAAAGCAAAGTATTTGAGTGATCCTGGAATGAATCCATCTCATGCTTCTTTTTAAAGCTAGGTTTATTTTTATTTTTTTTTTAACTAAAGCACTTTCATTACATCTTGAATGACATGTGTTCCTCACTTGAGTCTCTTACCAACCTGTGAATTTCTCCCAAGATGTCTCAGTAGCACAGAAGTGGAGGCACTGCCAACCTGCTCCTGCTGCCTTCCTTCATCCCCCCTGGGGAGCCTGGATAGCCTGAGCCAAACCCCAGCTCCCTTCCCCTCCATCAGCCAGGGTTGTGTCCACCTCTTCCAGAAGTTAAAGCCACGTGAGGCCAAGGCATGATGCAGTAAGACCTTCCCTGGCCAGTTTGCGTCCTCATTCCTGTTGTCAACCTGGTCCACCTTGGGAAGGGAAGGAATGGGAGCAGGATGGAAGATGGAGGAATGAGTTTCTGCCCCCCAGCAGAGGCCTCACCACTGATGAATTTTGAAGCCTAAGGATGTTCTGCCCTGAATGGTGGAGAGAGAACATGGTCCAGGTGGTGGGTAAATCCAAAGAATCCCACAATGGTTTGGGTTGGAAGACACATTAAAGCTCATCCATTCCCACCCCCTGCCATGGGCAGGGACACCTTCCACTATCCCAGGTTGCTCCAAGCCCTGTCCAACCTGGCTTTGGCCACTGTTCCCTTCCCTTCCCCTGTGATCCAGCAGACACTGCTCTGCAGCAATCCCAGGGCAGGCACTTCCCTTTCAAACCCCACAGGTCCCCTCTGAGGGAGCTGATCACCTCCAGGATTTATGGTTTTTCTCCCTGTGCCAGTTTTACAGCAGGATATATAAAGGTGTTGGCTCCTGACAGTGAGTTCATCTGCCCTCTGCTGTAAATGGGTTTGTTTCCCAGCAGGGAAGGCAGAACAAACAGAAATAGAGATGCTGGTCAGAAATTGCCATTTCAAATGCAAGTGGCCACTCAAGTCCAGGCTCGGAAGGGATCTCAGTAAATCCACACAAAGTAGCCACAAGTTGCACCAGGGGAAGTTTAGATTGGGTATCAGGGAAAATGTCTTTGTGGAAACAGTGGGAGAGGCTGCCCAGGAAAGTGGCAGAATCACCATCCCTGGAGGTGTTCAAAAGTCCTGCAGATGTGGCACTTGTGGGCATGGTTTAGTGCTGAGGGAATGGCTGGACTCAATGGTCTTGGAGGTTTTTTCCAACATAAATCATTCTGTGATCTCTCTGATGAGCAAAACAGGGTTCCTGGGCCAGGGCAGGAGGTGAGACAGCAGTGCCTGGTACAGGAGGACTGGCTCAGGTTGGGGCACACTCATTATGCCACTGCAACCCCCTTTTGTCAGTGGAAGGACTGGGTTTACTGCAGTTTTCCAGGTTTCATAACCCAGCCCAATAACTTTGTTTTGAAGCACATCATGTGTGATATTCTGAAAGAACATTTAGTATAACATACCTGCTTCCTTTTGATAAAATGTATTGATTTCATCCTGAACAAGGCAGAGATTGAGTAATGCAGTAATGCAGAGAGAGGTTATCCTGGGGTGGGCTCTGCACCATCAACAAGGGCATCAGGGATTTTTTTCCCTTTGGATGTTTCTAACTGTGCAGAGGAGGGACTTCAGGTCAGTCCTTCACAGCTGGGGCTGCTGATGTGTCTCAGGTTCTTAATCCACTGTAAAGATTTCTCAGCCAGGATCTAAGCAGGTTTAATGGGGGATGAAAGCACAGGAGGGCTCCTGTTTTCAGAGGAGACAAAACACAATGTGATAACTCACAATAAGTGAAGCTGCCTGACTCTCCCCCAAAATCAGGACATCCTGAAATCTCCCAAACCCATTTACTGCTCTCATAATGCACCCTCAACAAAAGACAAACATCCCAGGAGCCACACAGCCCTCACCTGCCCCAGGCTCCCAGGGGTGGGGCTGTGGGTGTTGCTGTCCCCTGGGTTTGTGGTGAGAAGGCAACTGCTGAGCACCAAATGGGAGAACCATGGGGTTTGTGGCCTCTCAGGAAGAAAAGGGCTGTTTTAGAGGAATGGGTGAGTTGCTGAGTTCCCACTTCAGATCCTCTGTAAACACATCCTGCTGCCTGCCAGGGCTGGGACTGTAAGACCCAGAGAATGTGCACTTGCCAGAGAAACACCAGGGATCCAACCTCCCTGCAGAGAGATCAAAACTGAAATAGCACTTGACATAAAGCACTCTCAGAAATAAGACATTCTTGCCATGTTCCTTCTTCAGCACAGGCATTACCCTCCAAGTACATTAAAATATATGATGGCTGATCTCTGCTGTGACATTTGCCTTCATGAGTTTAGGAATATAGGCAGAAGTCATAACTGGTTATATATGTCACAGAAAATTAGTCATCCAATATTTCACCTGTGCAATGAACAGAGTATGTGGTTTGGTTGTTTTTTTTTTTTCTTCCACAGCAAATCTTTGGAGAATAAAATCACTTCCCATGGTGGCTGTGGAATGCTGAGGTCCTGCAAAGATGAGACCAGTTGTTCTCTCTAGGAACTGAGATGTGTTTTCAGAGTTTTCTCTCTTCTGGTTGGGCAAGGATCTGATTGCAAAGGGGTGCTCACTGCATGGGCAACAATCTGGGATGTCCAAAACTTAATCAGACCATGCCAATGGTGAGTGGGATGGAATGAAGTGGAGCAAAGGTTCCACATCCTGCCCTTCCCTTGACAAGCTCCCTTAGAAGAGGAATCCCCTCCAGCAGCCACAGCCTTTCTGCTCCCACTGGGATGCTCAACCTTCACCTTTTTAAAGCTCTTCAGAAAGAACTAAAACCCAAAAAAGAATGGATAAACATCAAGTCAGGAGACTATGAGAATATGAGAACAACTTCAGAAAAATAGAAGTAATATCCAGACAAGGAGTTGAAAACAGAATGCAAACATTGATTGGTTACATGGAAAAACATAAAAAGAAGCCCTTCAAAGAGGCTAAAAAATGCACAAGCAACTTATAAAAGCCCCAATACCCTAAAAAGGCGTTTGTCCAACTCTCAGAAGCTGGAAAATTGTCTGACAACCCACAGGACCTGTGACAACCCGGGCGTAAAAGGAGGCTCAGAGAAGGGGCTTGTTTTGTATCCACACCCTCCGAGGCTTAGGGAGGCAGAGCTTCCCTTCCCAGGAGACCTGTCATGGTTTAAAGGGTTTCTAGATGAGGGTACAGGACAAAATCCCAGGATGAACAACAGCAGATTGCCAGGGCCAGATGGCATCATCCACAGGCTCTCAAGAGCAGGGATGAGGTACCGGACCTGAGCACTGTAGGGTGGAATCTTTCCCTCCAGACTGTCCCAATAGAAGTGACAGATATGATGCTATTTTATGAAAAGAGTTGGAAAGGTCCCTGGAGTCACATGTGACACTCTGCCATCTGCAGCAGGGAACTCAGTGCAAGCTATTCCAAAGGCTGGGATGAGTAAACACAATGGTCTGCTAGGAATTAATTTTTTTTTAATTCATTTTTTGAGAGGATTCGTGCCTCAAAAATCTACAAAGGACAGTAAAATCCTGACTGATGATGAATAGGGAACTAATTTGACTGTCTCTTCCTGTCTTGGCACTTGATGAAAACTGTAGGTGACAGGCTCAGGACACAGGGAAGGCTCCTCTGCCTCCCCACTTCAGCTGGGAAACTCCTCCTGCAGAAGCAGCAGATGCAGAAAATTTACCTTGGTTTAAAAATTCAGCAAATTCTTGGAGAGAAGAATCCATGGAGGGCTGTTAAATATAAAAGCACCACCTCTGTCTCAATGCTGCAGATCTCTGGAGGGTTGAAAATACATCAGGAAACTCCTAAATTTCCTGTTCTTGTACAAACTCCTGGATGTCTGGCTCTGGTTGCTGTCAGACCAAGGATGGTGGGCTAAGTGAAACTTAGTTCTAAACCATCTGGACTGTTCTTAAACAAACTCAGAGCATTGCCTGCCATCCCAGTGTCCATCTGGTCCCCTGGGGAGCCAAGGCTTATGCTCCTCTTATTTGGATGTTTGGAGTGGTGTTGGAGGAAGAGGAACAGCTCAGCAAGGCCAGGCTCCTGCTGCCTGTCCAGAAGGCCTTGCAGAGGTGGGGCTGAGGATTCCACAGCCCCATCCACCCAGGATTGGTCCTTTGCCCCCAGGGAGAGGAAAAAGCCTTTGTAATCCTTGGTGTGCAGCTCTGATGTTTCATTGGATTCATGTCAGCACCTGTGAGGGCAAAATCCAGACTTGAACACCTTGGTGAGAAGGAAATGTGGGGAGTGAGGACAAAACACTGGTGG
Organism: Neodrepanis coruscans; assembly: GCA_013400695.1. NCBI lineage: Eukaryota > Metazoa > Chordata > Aves > Passeriformes > Philepittidae > Neodrepanis > Neodrepanis coruscans. Next base: position 7,414 of record VYZS01046125.1, read on the forward strand.
GGATTCATTTGCTTGTTCTCCATCCCTTTTCCTCTGGCAAACTGAGACCCAACTGTGCCTTGTCTCAAACACATTCCTTAAGCAAAGAGCTGAACAAGATGTTTAACACAGTTTATGAAATAAATAGGAAATAAGTGCAGAAATAATAATTGGAATATTTTGTCCATTGAGCTCGATGAATGGTTATTGATCCTTGTCTTATTTTTAAGTAGCTAAATGGGAATGGTTGCCATTAGTCTTCTGCACTAAGTTTATCATTGTAATTATACCATAAAACACTATAATTACAGATGACTTTCCCTGGTTGACTGCTTGTGGGATGTTTACATTCTTTCACTTATTTTTGACAAATATTTATAATTCAGCCGTATCTGTGGCTGTGTATATGTTGTTTTATAATCATTAATTGAGGTAAGAGAGAAATAAAATATAATGTATGATTTATTTAATGAATTTGGCTACTTCTTCTGCTCATAAATTTTTTTGCCAGCAGTTTGTTCTTCAAAAAGTACTTCTTGGGTGATTGTTAATGTTCCTGCTCTGTGGATTGTTTGTGAGCAGTTTGTTCTTAGTGCTTGGGAGGAAGATCTGAGCTGGGATGTTGTCTTTGATTAACCACAAGAGTCACAGATTCCTGCTTTGTCAAGCACTGGCACAGGGAAGGGGTGTCACCATCCCTGGAAATGTTNGATCAGCTCCTGATCAAGTGGGCTGAATCCCTGGGAATACAAATCATCAGGATGGCAGCACAAAGACAAACAAAACATCAACCTCCCAGCTCAGTGTCCTGGTCCAGGGCTTGCTGTAGTACCTGATGTGATTTACCTCTTATGACTTTGTTCACACTCGAAGTCTGGGGGAAATGAAAGAGCTTGTGCTTGGAAGGGTTTGGATGAAAGAATTTCCTGTCCTTGCTCAATTTATGATATTGTGGGTCTATAATATTATTTTTTCCCGCTGTATTAGATTTGAGGTGGATTTCTAAAACAAAGGGGAACAAAGGAAGGAACACAAGTTTTATGGTTTCCGACGGCTGCAAGAACACATTATTGAATTGGAGAATGAGGGCAAAGCAAAGGTGGAAAGTTAAGGAAGAATCTTGATGCAAAGCCTGGGGCCCTGGGGCACGGTGCTGACGTGGGCTCTGGGCAGCACACAGCACAAAGCTTGTCTGCCTGCCCACAATCTGCTGGCTGGGGGCTTTCTCACAGATCTCACCCTCTGTTCGTGCTGTTCCATGTCTGTCTGCCTCCTGCTGAGGGCCAGGATCAATCCCTCAGGGATGGAGAAAGGACAGACAAAAGGAAAGGAGCTGGCGAATGCTACCAGGCTGGGCTTTGTTGGCTGCTTGTCTTTCATACCATCCATTTACCACAGGAAAAATCAGCTCAGATCTGTTGCTCTGCTAATGGTGGTGGTTTATGCAGGGCAGTGCTGGGTGGTTCCCAGCTGGGAGCAGGCAAATGCAGTGGGTATCTTTCCAAGAGAATAATTCTTCATCAGAAATCATGGCACGGCACAAGCAATGTTTTCCATCCTCCATCCAGGCTTTTGGCATTAGATCTGTGGGGAGGTTTGAGTGTTCTGCTTCAAAATGGAAATTGAAAGACACATTCAAGGTGGATCTGAATTTATTTTGTGAAGTGGAGAGATGTGCTCCAGCTGTGGGGGGGGTGTCAGGGAGGTGGGATGGGGCTGCTCTGGATCTCCGGAGGGAGACAGAATCCAGCACTTTGCTTGGGATGTGTAGGCAGCACTTTTTAAACACTTCCACTCATCCAGCCTCCACCAGGGTCTGCTGGTGGCTTAAAGGGAGACACCTGGTCCCAAGGACGGTTGAGAAGTTTCTGCTGCAAAGCTGGTGGAGTGGGAGTCTCTGCAGCAAAGGGGAACCAGAAAATATCAGGAAAAAGTTCTTCCCCCAGAGGGTGGGTGGGCACTGAACAGGCTCCCCAGGGTTTGGGCACAGCCCCAAAGCTGCCAGAGCTTCAGGAGGGTTTGGACAACACTCAGGGACAGGATGGGATTGTTGGGGTGTCTGTGCAGGGCCAGGAGTGGGACTGGATGATCCTTGTGGGTCCCTTTCAACCCAGGATATTCTGTGATTCTCTAATTCTCTGATTCCTCCCCAAATATAGGCAGCTCATGCACTCATCTCTTGGATGAGAGAGGCTGGAATAGGCTGGGAGCCCCAGGGACAAGAGGACAGTGTTATCAAGAGGTTTCTTTCTCACCAATTCTGTAGCTCCAGCAGTCTCTAATTAGGCTCTCTGAACATACCCTGTTCCAGACTGGCTTGTGGATAAAATTAACCTTTAAAAAGGGAACTGAGATACCCAAGGGGCCAGACATCTTCAGAACTGGACAGCAGGTGAACATTAAACTGAGAGACATAAATTTTTAATGCTACAGCTTAAAACCCCCAATCATCAGCACAATTTACTTCTTCACCTCTCTGGGCTTGTTCCTGCACCTGACAGAAGCATTGCAGGAATAATGTTGCAGTGATGGAGGACAGACAGGAATCTTGCAGTTTGTGTCTCCACGGCTGGGGATGAGCTCTGAGAGACCTGGTGTCTGCTTGGGTCCCATTCCATTGTTTTCTGCCTTCCTGAGTATTGAATTCCCTGGGAAACGTTGGCTTTCCCTGATAAATCCAAACATGACAAGCTAAATTCCATGAGAAAAATGGAGCTCATACGCTTTGCAACCACATGAGTCCAAGACCAGAGGCTTTAATGAATCCTTTTATGGAAACATTGCCAGAACCCATTTGGGGTGAGAAAATGAACCAGAAGGAGGGCTGGGGGCTGCCCCATTTCTCATCAGTCGTCCCAACATTCCCACCAACAGATCCCTTCCCCTTGTCACACAGAGGAAAACCATCTGAAAACGAGTGGAAATGGCAGAGCATCCTCCTGCACCCGTGCCAGGCATGACCTGGGGCTGGCTCTCACCAGGGCTGGGTACAGACAGGGGCCACAAACTCAGGAGCTCAGTCTGTGCAGGGCAGAGCCAGGCCCAGCCCTAAATCCCTGGCATCAGTCACAGGGATGGGGAGCAGAGCAAGAGCCTTCCAGCAAACTGCAATTGTTTACTGCACTAAATCAGTGCTTCTTTTTAATGGAGCTGCTGGGGGAATAGAGATGGAGACATAAAAGGGAAAAAAAAAAATCT
>VYZS01046140.1:0-24987 GCA_013400695.1 Neodrepanis coruscans
TCTAAACAGTTCCCTCCAACTCTTCTTTTTTCTTTTTTTTAACTAAGAAAGCTGAACAAAAAACACACAGAGAAAGCAGTACTATTCACTATTGTTCAACATCTTCTCCCTCTTAGTTTCAATAAAGCCAATACACATAACAAAAGTCACTCGAGGTTATACATATGCAGCAATGCCACCTCCTCAAAAGGAAAGCTGTTCAATGGGACTCACCTCTGCATGAAGAGTTTCCTTGAGTTGTGTGCAGGGCTACAAACACTCCTGCTCATACCCTCCCTGTGCCACTTCAATCCCTTCCACTGGCACATGAGGGGCTGAAGACTGACCATGGGGTGCTGCCAGGGAGAAGGAGAACAAACCTCCTGGTATCATTAGAGGCCTATGATGTGGGTTTTTTTCTTTTAATTAGGAAAGTAATAACTTTGCTGACTTTTCTATTCCAATCCTGTTCCATTCTCAATAATGGCTCTTATAATAAGCAGCATCCTAGCCCGAATTCAAAGGCTCATGACTGTTGATGGGAAATATTTTGTTTCATAACAGCGGCTGCAGCCAGCAGAGCACGAGAACATTTTTTTCAGGAACATGGAAGATACTATTTTTAACTGTTCTTCCCTGTATTTCTGGTGCTTGGATAAAAGATGTGCCAGCAACCTTGAAGCAACATGCACCATTTAACTCCATCTGTGCCATGGAGAGAGTGTGTGCAGGAGCCCCAGTCTGGTGTAGGATGACCATGTTCACTGTACACTGACATCCATCTACAGCTTTATAGCAGCCAGCACCAAGAACACCATGATCAGGACATGGCACAGCACTCTGTGCACTGACACAGAGCCACAAAATCCACCTTTTGGTGCTGGACCTGGTCCAGCAATGGGGTGAGAGCTGAGTTTGGTTGTGCTGAGTGCTGCAGACATGAAGAGAGGGATGTGAGAACCCAGGCAGAGAAAGAGGTGGCCAGTGAGGATGGTCACCAGGTGGGTGCAAGTTGCTCAGGTATCACCCAATGCATATCCTCATTTGTTGGCATCCTTCTGCCCCTGCTGGAGGGCCCTTCCCCTTGAACAGGGACCTCATGCCGTTGTCTTTTCCACTTTTTCTCCTTTGGGACTATAAAGTCCCATTCAGTGTCTTCCATTCCTTACTGCAGCACAGATCCACTGAAAAACCAGACCTGACAAGGCTGAAGAGGCTCTGACGTGAGGCTCCAGGTTGGGCTAAGAACTCCCAACCATGACACCAGAGACACTGCAAACCCAACAGCATGAACAGACAGAAGTGGTGTTTAAGTGCATAGTTGGTTGAAACCACGTTCCTCCATGTCCAACAAAAATACACTCTTAATAGGCGTGGAGCTGAGTGGAGTCACCCAGAGTTATGATCTCCTTTCAGCAGATATTTCATCTCCAGGCTGTCACTTTCATTCGGGCCATGATTAAAACAATAAACCCTGGAGAAGCCACCCTGCCCCCCGTCAACAGCTGCTTCTCCTCCATGCGCCGTGATGGAAGACATTCATCGCTAAAAAAAGGGAGGGGAAATTAAAGACACATTATTATTATTTATTATTTGAAGATGCCACGCTTGGCCAGCAAGCTCTCCCTGATAAAGTGAAGTTGGCCACAGCAAATGCTGACTGAGGAGGGAGAAGTCACCCTGTGGTGTAGGGGTCACATCACTGCTGCACAGGCTCAATTCCTCTGGTCTTATGTGACAGGCAAGTCACTGTATGGGAAGGATTCCCCCATTTACCTCTGACAACCTTCTTGGACACTTGCATTCCATCAAGGTGAAACCCCACCTTGATAAATGGTTTGCAAAGGCAAAAAAAAAGTATCAGGCATTGCCAAAATAAACAGTAACTACATCACCATAACTCCTACCTCTGGTTCATGTGATTTTGGGCAGCCCATTCTCCTGGGTTTCTGGCCTTCCTGCCCTGAATCTCAATCTGGATGGCACTGTTAGAGAAAACAGCCTATGTCCTGCCAAGCTCAGGATGTAGACCATCCTGCTTGGTTATTTCACTCAGGGCACAAAGACAGGCATTGCCAAAATGCAACAGTTTTTTTTGAGTGTGTTTTCCAAAAGCTTAACATGTTCCACTTCAGTGAGGCTGGAAAATCTATCGTGTCAGCTCTCCTGCCATGCCTGCACATATTTGCATTTTCCTTGCAGTATTTTTAGAGATTTCCACTCCTCGGTCTGATTTGGGATGAAGTCAAATATGTAAGTCTTGGAAGCTGCCACAGGAAAAGAAACTCCATTTTTCAACCAGCTTTAGATACAGCCTTCAGCCACAGTGATAAATCTTCTACCAGCCTGGAAAACTGTATTTTTCTCTCAGATAAGGACTTAACATGGTCCAGAAGGTCTTTGTCCTGCAGCCAGTTCAGGGAGGTGCTGCTGTCCCACCCCTCTGAGGATGGGCTGAAGATTCCCACAGGATGCTGCTTCACGGATGGGAAGCAACAAAAGAGGGCATGTGGCAGAGCTCCCTGGCTGCCTGTCCCATCCAGCCCTCATAAGCCAGACAAACAAAGAACTCAGCTCTCCTCCAAGATACCCCTGTTCCCTAAGGGCCCCTTATCTACAGGACTCACCTCTCTTTGCTGAGGCAAGGGAGGAAAAGATGGGGCTGACTTGGAAAGATTCAGTTCCCAACTCTACAGAAGGACCAGCCCCAGCTCAGCCACATCAGCCCACGTGTCTGCTGAAGACTCCTCAGCACAGCTCCTCCAGAAGCCATTTCCACCTGCACTGCTACAAGTCAGGCAGTTTTTTGGGGTGCAGGTCCACAGGCAAAACACCTGCTGTGGGAGTCACCTCCTTCCACTGTGGAATGGACTTGGCTCATCCCCCTGGTCAAACACACACCTTTCTGGTCTGTGCTCAGTGGCACTTCCCAGGCAGGACAGATCCCACCTGAGCTTGCTCTCTGGGGAGGAAGAAGAGACCGCTCATAGCCAGGGATGAAGAACCCTCTGGAGCTGCTTTAATCCTGACTTCATTTCTCATTTGCCCATAGTCCACATGTGTCACCAGGCCAGTCCCAAACTGCACATCAGATAGAGGGAAAGCCACCACATCAGCTCAGCAGCTTTATGAGGATCCACCTGAGAAGCATGGTTGACTTTTCCTGCCTGGGGATAGGCTTTTCTGAGAGCACCCACAGTGCCAGCCCCATGGGGGGATGGGAAGAGGGAGCAGTGGGAAACACCCACATCCCACACTCACCCTGAGGAAAGCTCACTTGGCCATGGAGGAGTGTTCACCTCCTTCACACAAGGCTGCTTTTTGGGCAAGTGGGACTGACCTCACCACCTGGCCAATGAAATGGGGGGCTTTGTGATGTGCCAAGATGCATTTATAGCCTGGCTAATTTTAGCACCTCCCATTCGCATGGAGGGCTCCACCTGGCCCCACTCTGAAACCACCTCTGGGCTGGAAAACAGCAGCTGTGAGACAACATCTGGCATTGCTCGGACAGGCAGGGGCAGGAAGCAAAGGAAAACAGCATCTGTCTGAGACTGCTGAGGGACTACAGTTAGACAGAGAGCAAAGTTTGGCCAAGATGCTGGAAAGAGTAATTCTAATCTTACAAAGTTAATAAAAAAAACGGATGAGACATTATAAGATGATGGTTGCCGTTTGTCATCCTTCAGCCTGCTAACTCCCACAGCACCTTTCCCTGTCATGACATGGAGATGTTGATCCCTCTGCCCCACTAAAAGTCATTTGAGCTTTACCATCACAGCTGGAGACTTTGAGTGCATCCAGCACCACCCCCAGGATTCCAGCAGGAGGACTGGGAGGCCGCAGGGGAGCAGAGGGCACAGCCCAGACATCTCCTTAACCCCATCTAGAGAGGGGACAATCCCTTACCTTTCAACCTAATTTCAAAATCAACATGGATGATCTGATAACCTTGTCAGGGTTCCTTTACTCAAGGACTTCTGATCCCAGAAGCCCCACAGGTGCCCTCCTGCCCCACAGAAGACATCAGGGGTATGGAAGGTTTGGACACAGCATATGGTTCTCTCCAGCACCCCCAAATGACTGCTGGCCTGCCTTCCCTCACAGGCACTTTTTTTTTTTTGGTAAGACCTAATTTCTGAACACCCTTGAATGCACACTGCATATGCCAACCACCTGCTGGTGGGAAACACAGGTGCTCCCAGCTTGTGAAAGGAACTGGGGTTTCTGCACTCCTTCTGTTCTCCTGAATTTTGCTTCTTCATGTGATTTCACCACATTTGCTAAACAGACAGAAACACACAGAATATCCAGCTTGAGCCACACTTTGCTGAAAGGCATGAAAGGGTAAAATAGGCAGTCAAGGGGTAGAAAAAAAAGAACTGACAGGGAAGCAGCAAGGATCAAGGTGAGCCCAGGAGAGGTACCAAGGCCTAAATCCAGGCTGCAGAGACACAATCAAGCCTCTGGGCAGCTGCTCCTGCTCACCTGGGATCTCAGTGCAGGGGCAGAAGTGGGGAAGGGCGAGCAGGAAAGCCCCCTTGGGCAAACCCTCAGGCACAGAGACACCCAGGGCATTTCCTTGTCGCCCAGTGGCAAGCAGGAGACAGGACTTTCCTATAAAGAAGAAGCCCAAGTGAATTTGGTATCTACTGGGTGGAATACTACATGTGTAAAATGCATGTTCAGAAGATACCTGCATACACTGAGAGGCTGCCACATGCTGCTTCTGCCACAGTTTTTATTGATTCTGATGGAAAACCCAAACTGAAAGCTGGAGCCCTCAGCTGAGAGGTCACAGCACAGCAGTGCCAGGTGGGGAGATGGACACCTGCCCAAAGGGAGCTCAGATGAGCTGGCTGGAGGGTCTGGATGGACATCCAAGGCTTGTTTCAACTCAGTCCAAGCCACTCCAGTCTCAAAATCAACTTGGAAGCAACACTATTTGCAAGCCTACTTCTTTTGACAACCAAGAAATAATAAGAGAGTGATATTATTATTATTATTATTTCAGCTTCAAAAGAGTGAATAATCAAGTTTCCAAGGAATGGAAGCTTGGCTAACTGCTGAGGGCTTTACAGAGACACCCATCTCCCTTTAATGGGGTCTCTCTGTGGACTGGGTTGCTGAAATTTTACTGCCCATGGAGAGTTGGAAGCCAGATCAGCAGGGAAACAGGAGGCCAACCCAGACACACTCCTGATTCCCAGCATTTGGCTCGAACCTGAATTAATCACTTAGTGACCAAGAAGGGAAGTTGCAGAAGCCAAACAGACCCAGACCCACTGCAGCTCCCAGCAGAGACCCAAGCACTAAAGCACAACTCACCAACCAGCTCCAGCCCAGCTCAGTGCCCCACGACAAAAACACCCTCTCAGCACCTGCCCCACCCCTCCCTTAATAACCTGAGCTAATTAGCCTCATTACCCCCTGAGCTCCTTCTGACTGCCTCTCTTGCTCTGCAGTGGTGGGATTTACCTACTGAGCCCATCTCTGATTGTTCCATGCACAGGTGAAGGGACTCCATCCTTTTCCTCTCATTTTTTTCCCTTCTATCTTTCCCTACAGATTGCTCGACTCCAGCACCTACACAGGGACATCCAGCCCGCACTCACCTCCCTTGTTTGAAGGGAGACCCCCCCCTCTGCATCCTTCCTGTCCCACATTCAGCCTCCCCTGGTGTCTGGCCAGCCCGATGGGATGTAGGGAGCTGGAGACAAAGCCATAGATGCGTCTCATCTTTTCCTGAAAACCAACTCTTTTAGGAGAAGTCTTTGTGGGCGTTTCCTGCCTTATGCTGCTGCTGAAATGGCAGCTGCCTATGCTGACAGAAGGATCCTGTGGTTCAGGCAGGGGTCTGGACAGAGCATCCAGCCCTGCCTGACTCTATGGTTTGCACAGGGTGTGATGCAGAGGGGTCCCCATCTCTGCTGGGGTCTCTGCAATCCCATGATGGCTGTACAGTGTCTCCAGGACAAGCCTGCTGGGCAGGCAGCCCAAAGCCCTTCTCCACTGTTCCCAGTCCCCCTGTTCCCCACAGAAGGCTCTGGCTGTTCCCAGCCCCAGCCAACACCGAAGGACACCTCAGGGCAGCAACACGTGACACAGATGTGGCAGCTTATAGAAAGGGTTGGGGACTCTCTCCCCTTTTTATTGAAAATGATCATTTCTATTCTAGTGCAAACACTGTACATTTTACATCACAAAGCAAGAGATAATTTACAGGATACATTTCCATCTGGGAATCCCGTGGCTTCACGCGTCAAGCTCCAACAGCCTCATCAATCATCCATCCCTGTCATGCTCAAAATCCCACTTAGACGGAATCAACCACCTATTTCTCCATTGAGAAAGGGGGAGCCTGAGAAAACAGCATTTGTACAGAGCTGGTGAGAAGAATGTGCCTCAAGACCATTTTCTCCCCTGAATGGTACACAAAATAAGTGATAACTGTGGTAACCATGGCAACTTCCTACAGCTGCAACTGGAAGTCTACTGAAACCCTGGAAAACTCCCTGTTTTGAGGATAAGGCCCTTGGTTTGCACATATATTTACATGGTTTATTAAAATACAGATTAAACATACACAATCATAAAATTTCACTTTGGCTTGACAGACAACAAGACACTGTCTGTTGGCTGAGGTCATCAGCAATGAAGAAACAACACCAAAACCTGTCCCTTCCTGTGGCTGGACTGTGTTTAGTAAATCCATGTAAAAGCAATTTTGGGTCACCCATCACCCAGCTCAAACATGATGTAAAGCTCTCATCTAGACTGACAACAGTCCAGTCAGTGGTGATGGCATCCCTGATCAAGCAGCCTGACCCAATGGAAGACCCAACTCAAAATGAAGTGCAAAAGCTTAAACAAAAAGCTTCCCACAGGAGCAGCTACATGCCAGATGATTCAATTCCTCACACAGATGAAGTGAGGAGGCTGAACAAGGGCTTGCACGTTTTTGTGAGCCCCTTCACGTGAACATCACAGTGTGGAGATGGGTATCTTAGTCCACAGATGGGTCCCCCAGGAGCTTCATGTTCTCTGAACTGTCTCCTTGCCAACTTCAGAAAGAGGTGTCCATACACAGACAACAAAAAAAGCTGCTCAAGGTGATTTTCCTACTGCAGAAAAGTGAGCAAAGACAAAGGCAAAACCACAGGCCACCAAGATGCTGAAGGAAAGAGCTGAAAGCTCCAGGCTGGACACTTGGGCAGACTCAGGCCACCACAAGGGAGTTTGTCCAGGCTGTCACTCCTGGGATGTTGGTGGATTGCAGAGAAGGGGAGCAAGGCAAGGAAAGGGGAGAGCACCAGCTTAAGGCACTCAACCACCAGTTCAACATCTGAGTAACATTACCTGGCACCGAGTTCTTTCTGACCATGCAGGACCTTCAACAGTTTCTCTGTTTGTGTAGGCACGGCAATCAGGAGTCAGTTTTTAAGTGTAGGCTGAGATTTCCAACATGATCACTTGGCTCTAGGAGCTGGAACCACACTACTCATGATAGAAATATTTAGAGATGTTAGATTTTTCAGACTCCAGAAAGCCAAAAAAAGGGATCAAACAGAACATGATGAATTTCTTAAAATGCAGTGCTTGCCTATGCTCCCTTTCCCTGCTGCTTTCTGTGACTTTCAGCTTTTTCCTCTGATAACAATTTGATTATTTTCCCTCTCAAAAATACCTACAGAGGGACAAAAAAAAAAATTCCAGCAGCAACACACACAATCACAGGCACAACTTACTGCAGTTTGGATTTGGGGCTTTTTTCTTAGTGTTAGCTCAAATATTTTTCCTGGATTTCCATTCATCCTCTGCCAGTTTAATTTTCACCTTCACTTTAAAGTTATTTATTTCTCATTTCCTGCAACATGCTGTTTTAGACTATCAAAGCCCACTGTCAGACATTTACATATGCCCAGTGTGTCTGCAGCAAACACTGGGATGGAGACCTAACCCACTCCACCGGAACTTTGCTCTCATGAATGAGCTTCATTCTCCTTCCCTTATGGTCCAGCCTGGAACATGGAGTATCTCTTCTACCTTCAGTGTGACTATTTCATGGCAAAGTCCATTTCAGCTTGGACACAAGTGCTATTTGTTATGAACAAACCCTCTCCTCCCCCAGATGTGAAACAGGCAGGCATCACCAGCAACATGGATCCTAATTTCCTCAGGATACTTGTATGGAAGAAACTTTTTTCAGGCTGCAGCTCCTCTACTCTTCACAAAGACAAATAATTAGCTCTCCAGAGTCCAGAAGGAGGACAGCAGGTAGGGAGAGCAAAGGAGAGTAGTTAAGGCCACAGGACAAGCCTCACTGGGCAGTGTTAGGAGAACTGGGGGGAGATAAGGTCTTTGGTGGGATGCTCCTTGTTGAGACATCCCTTGTCCTCAGAGGGGTCAGCAGATACTTTCCATGAGGATATTCCCAAGAGCCACAAGAACCTGTCTGACTGGAGAGGAGATCCTTGTATTCTATGACACTGGAAATGCAATGGGGAAACTCTGCAAAGGAGTGTGGCTCCCTCCAGCACCACTTTTGTGGGACTTCTCAAGGGAGGACATGAGCTGCCACTTTCTAGCATTGCCCGAGGCTGCTGGGAAGAGCTCTGACAAGGGTGGGAGAGGCTGTGGCTGGAATTTCAATGGATGGCTCCAGGAACCTGGATGCAGCACAAACATCCCAAACATTTTCAATGGATTTTATTTTGTTTAATAAAAAACACCAACCAAGCTTGCATGTATTATCTTATATATATAAATATATACAGTATATATAAAACAAATGCATCTGGACAACGCCTTTCCCTGTGGCACAAACTGTAAGGCATAGAAAGGAGTGTCCTAACAGTCCTATTCTTGGCACTACAGAGCGATCCCTCCACTGCCCTCCCCGCTGCTCACACACCCACATTGGCTTTTCTCTCTTCTTTGGCTTTTTGAGGCAGCAGTGCCAGGAATACCCAACCAACCAATGGAATGCTGCAAAGCCCAAGGAGGTCCTCCTCATATCTCAAGAGTGGTCCAGGCAACCCAGACAGGATGGATCCATCCCGTTGCACTAACAAGCTCCTCACAGACTGTCAGTAATGGTGCTGCCTCTGTGGCACAAGGGGTGGAAGGAAGAGGGTCAGGTGGATACAATGGGAAGTGGTGACCAAACAGCTTCTCCTAGGGTGAGCTGGGGCTGCGGGGAGAGGAGCAAGCTTTGCATCTCAGCATGGTGGTGGTGGTACTTGTCCATGGGCTGAGACTGGCAGAGGTTTCTTCTTGCAGTTCCATACAAAAATGGAGACCAACAAGGGTGAGACTGTCCTTTAGTGAAGAAGCTCGTAGTATATTGAGCAGAAGCAATAAACCCGACAACAACAAGAAAAAAAAATGGTGGCATTATCCCGAAAGGAAGGAGGAACCTTGTCACTCACAAGCAGTTCAGTTTGCTCCCCATGCTCAGTTCTGGGAGAGGGTTGGCTTTTTTAATTTCTTTTTTACTTTTCTTTTTTTTATGTTTTTTTTTCTTTTTCTTTTTTTTTTTAGTTCAGCACAGACAAGTTGCGAAGCAGGGCAGGTGCTGTTGTGTTTTCTCCTTCTGCAAAGCAGCTGCCTCCAGTTGTTAATTGACTGTGGGCACTTGATTCCTCTGTAAACTATATTCCTTTGCCTTCAGTCTCAGGTTGGCAATACTGTTGGCCATGTTCATGCCCTGTGCTGGGCTGGCGTTGGTACATGTGGCAGAGTAGGTGGCCATGGCACTGTGGGATGGAAAGAGAAACATCACGTCAGACGTGGCCTCAAACCCTGGCTTTTCCATACCTGTGGGATGTATTTCTGATGTTAGCAGAGAATTACCACTCCTCTTTATTTAATACCCCTGTAAATCTTTCCGCTGCAGTTCGCTCACCCAAGGACAGCCAAAGCCAAAGCCAGTTGAAGTCAATAGGAAAATTTCCACTTCCTATTTTCTAACCCAAAAGGTTTACAATGAGGTCAGCCTGCCATTTAGACCATTGTCCTTAAAAGTATTCCCACTGGAAGCAATGTCTTTTTGATGAGAGCAATTGTTGGTTTTATTGTTTGTGAAATCACGTCACTTCTGAAACACATGTTACATTAAAGAAACTCTCTGGGAAAAACCCATTTCAACAATTGTGATGTTTTCTGGTTTCAGCCTTTTGGAATGAAAATTTCCACATTTTTTTCCCCTCAAAACTTCAGCTGATCATAAAGAGCATGCCCTAAAGGCTGCGGGGGAAAAGAAAAACCAGAAACATTTTTTCTCTCTTTTAATCATGACTTGATTCATAAACAACATCATTTCTGACAGGGGAGGCTGAACAAAGACCTTTGACTCCTTTCGTACCCTAACAAAAAATCCGTGAATCTGTTTTCCAGACCACCAGAAACCTTGTTTAACCCATGTGCCCCATGGGTTTCTACAAAAAACAACCCCCGCCCCAAAATGCATCGAACTATCTGACCTGCTGCATTTCCTACACATGGATCCACAGACGAAAACCAGTTAAAAACATCACATGAACTAGAGAAGCCCATTTAACACTCACAGCATGTTCAGGACCAAACCATAAGTGCTCTACTGGAGGCAAGCTCAGGTCTGGTGACCTTTTCCACCTGCCTGCCCGGGTGGCTGAGGCTTTGGGAAATGCTCTCCTCCATCCACAACCCAAGAAAGAAGATGGGTTGGATTTTTTTCCTTTTTCTATCTTTTAAAAAAAAAAATTTCTTCCAGCACTGACTTCCACAACTGGCAGAGCCTTTGCAAAAGCAAACATCCCTTGAAGGACATGGGTATTTACTGCACAGATCCAGGCCAGAGGCATGCCTTGCTCACCCATATACTGGTGGTATCTCTGACCTCACAGGGCAGAGCTGACCTGGCAGGTGTTTTAATGCCATCCAGTGCTGTCTGAATCCTCAGCCTTCAGGAGATCTAGACCAGAGAATATTAGTAGGTCCCATCCCAGCCTTTATGACTATTTCTCACTTTCAAATCTCACTTTTCCAGTGAAGACTTGTCATTTTTGCAGCAGAACCGTTGGAAACACCACAGCTTACACACATGGAAAGGACAAATGAGATCCATAGGATATAAAGCTGCTTACATATCCACCCAGGGAAAAGCACTGAAAACTGTACCCAGGAGAGCAAACTTGAAGACTTTCAGAGTCTTTTAACAGCTACTGGAAGAGCACGGAGGATGGACAATAAAGTAAGACTCTGCTGAACTTGGGCTGCATCAGCTGCATCTCACCAGTGTCTAGGATGTGATGGAACTGGCATGCCTGAAGTCCTCTCCATGTCCTCCCCCTCAGCTCCATCTCCATGGCTGGGTTGGTCACTCTCCTCACCCATAAGTCAGCAGCAATGTGAGAAGCTGAGTGCTGCCTGCAGAAGTGTGCAAAGTCTCACAAGCTGCAAAGCCACCGTTCCCAGCTGCCTCTACAGGGTGCATCTCTCCCATGTTTTTATGTTGGAAGAAATTTGAAGAACCTCAACGACACTCCAGATTAGATAAAATAGGAATGTCTTGGGTGTAAACTGTCCCCATTCAAAACCAGGCTTCTGCCCAAATCTGAGCTGAAACTCCTGGGAGCCTCTGGCTCCAGAATTGTGGGGAAAATTACCAATGCCAAGTGAAATCTCTGCTAAACCAAAAATCTCCAAAAATGCTCTCTTTTCCACCAGGAGCAATGCACAAGAAGATTCCAAACATCAGTATAGCTTGAGGGTTACTCCAAAGACTCTTTAGGGTAATAAAAGTTGAAGTCACCCTCTTGGCCCCTTTCTCTGCCCCGTTCAGGCAGAGACAGATTCTCCTTCCTCCACTCAGCTGTCTGCTTTCATGAAACACAGAGGAACACCATATTTGAGGCCTAAAATCCTTCTTTCAAATATGGTTTTCAGTGGAGTCAAAGGTTGTTGGAGTGGGAAGTGCGGGCTGACAGCGTGACTGCTAGTCTTGTTTTCTTAGGAACCTATGCTAAAAAATGTCTAACCAAAACATTTCAACTTCAAAAAAATAATAGTATCTACTTGGCTGTCTATGTGACACAGATCTGCAAATAGCTTTGGTTGACCTGTGGCTGAGTGTATTTGGAAAATAAACACACTGATTGAAAACTTTCCCCAGATCTGAGAGTAAAACAAGCACCGGCTGCGCAGCTCTGGGCCCTGCTCTCAGCCCTCTCCTGGAGTAGCTGTAAATCAGGGGCTGGTCCAGCAGCACTGGGGAGATTGGAGGGGGCAGAGGGCCACAAAAATACTCCACATGGCTGGGGTTTTTCAATATTATTTCACCAAGTGTCCAATATTTTAATAACCTTCCTCAGTTCAAAGCTTTAATGAGGCTGTGACAATCTAGCCCTGGTGCCCTTTAAGATGAATGCAATTGCTAAGAGATGATCAGTAGGATTAGAAAGCCTGGGGAGTATGGAAATGGTTGAGGATCCTGACAGCCCCACATCTTGGAAACCAGCTGCTGTGCTTCTCTGGCAATGCAGGGCAGTGGGAAGGTGACAGTCCACCCTCATTTGACACGTCAGCCAGCAGGGATGGCTGTAAGCTGCACACATCTCTGCTGAATCGTGTTGGCTTAAGAAGGTACCAAGAGAGTGAGGATGTGTCTCTGCACTGTGCAAAGGCATAGCCAGGTCTGGACCTCAGGAGGAAAAAAACCCCACCCTAAGGCCTTCCCTTCTCCCTTGTTCTCCTTGTTTGGACATCCCAGGTGCTTTGGGCTTCTTGTTGCCCAGAGTGGCCCCCGACAGCCCTTCCCAGTGTGCTCCTGGAAGCGACATTTGCAGGGTCTTCTTCTAGAAGCCGTTATGAAGCCCCCTGTGTAAACAACATCTTGGGAGGGATGATCTAATTTTAAACGTGTGAGAGGCAGAAATAAGCCACAAGCATTCAGCAGGGACCTGGTACTGTGACCAGCCCAGCGCCAGTGGTGTGGGGAAGGAATTTGCTTCTCTTCCCTGATCTCAGCACCCAGATGCTTCCCCTAGGGTGCTACACCAAGGACCACTTCACAGAAAGCCTTAACCTCAAAAGGGGGGTTTTGCCACAGAGCAGTCCATGGATAAAATTCAGAAAATAAGGACCATCTATCTCTAAGACCAAACTGGCGGCCATCGAACACAGTACCTTTTCAGTATCTGACTTGTTCTTCTGGAGCTACAGGGTGGATGAGGAGGGCCCTGTGGCACTGAAGCAGCAAACTATCATGAAGGCTGTATGTTCACAGACCTTACCGTGCAAACAATGTTTGGAAGCAAAAAGGTGGTCAAGGTGACTGAGGAAGAGAAGTCCTGTGCATGGTGTGGCTCCTGAAAGCCAGCAGGAAGCTGGCTGTGACCAGACAAGAGGAACAGGAAGAAATCCAGCCAAAGGCTTCAAGGTCCTGACCAACAATGAAGCCACTGTGCTAAAAAACATCCACCAACCTCATTTTTAACTGCCTAGGAGCCAGCTGGCTCCCCACAAACCAACACATCCTGTGGATCTTGCATCCACACCCAGTTCCTGCTGGGCTGTGAATGACACAGAGGGGACAGGGAGGCCCGTGATGTGCATGGACACCCCAGATCCTTTTAGACTGGGGTTGCCACATCGACACTTCTTTCCTGTCACCCCTTAACCAGCACTGATCACAGGACATGGACACTGAATACCAATCTGTCACCTGGTCATTACTGGGGACAAATCACAGCACCGTACAATTTTCACACACACACACACAGACACACACTTGTGCTCAGTATACAGAAAGAAACTGCTCAGCACTGAGGGAAAGATGGGGAGCAACGTGCATGGAGTGAGTTCCCAGCCCTTCCTTGCATCCCAACCACTGATTACCATGGGACAGCCACTCCCTCTTCTGGCCACTGTGTGGTGGCTGAGCCTCCCGAAGGGCTCTGCCCTCACCATCCCTGGACCTGTGTTTCATGGAAAGGTTTTTCCCTTGCTTTAAACTGGATGCCCTAGGGAAGCAAGGGCAACCCCTTCTGCTTACATATATTTCTACTGGATCCTCTTTTGAAGCTTCCTGAACAGCAGAGAGAGAGACAACCAAAAGAGGAGCTGCCAGCAAGCCACAATGATGCTGAGCTGGCAGTGAGATGTGATGGGAACAGGTAAGGAAAACCAGCGGGATGATCAAACTGCTGCATCCTGCAGTTGTCCCATGTGAATATAAACAGCTCTTCAGAGCTGTCTGAGGGCCACTCTCAGGCTGCTCTGCACCATGCCAGGAACTCTTTAGCCTAGAAGGGTTATTCACTCACCTGTAAGGCGAGGCAGTCCCCCAGGACAGATAGTCGGTGGGTCTCGGCGCTGGGCGAGGTACTATGGGCTGCTCCACAGCGGTCACATCCCCTGAGTAGGATTTGAGCAGAGAGGCATTCTTGCTGGCCAGCATCGCCCTCTCGTTCCGGCGAAACTTGGCTCTCCGGTTCTGGAACCACACCTGGGATTGGAAGTGCAGAGACCCACCAACCATCACAACCAGCTCTGCTACGACACTCACTCCTTCCCCACCACCACCTGTGCCCTGCAGGACTCTATAAAAGCTGGCTGCTTTGGCAAGCCTGTCCCTGGGAACTGTAATGACAAGACAATCCTTGTGCCTGCCCTGATAAAGCCCTCGTGTGAGGGACTGGCTCTGTGGGGTCCCTGTGGGACCAGGTCTGCCCTGTGCTGATGGCAGCAAGGCCTGGGAGTGCTGTACAGCACACCATGTTCCACACTCTGACTTTCAGAAGTTGCAGCCTTGCAAGTGAAGAGCTGAGCAGCTCCACATGAGCACCCTGAGCATCCAACATGTTGGCCTTGAACGAGCCACATGAACACACATGACTGGGCAGGTGGCAAGTGTGGTGGCAGAGCAGGCCTGGCAGTTTTCCTCAAGACATGCACTTCCTTGGGGCTGCAGTACAGCATGACCCAGAACCTCAGTGACCTTTGTGTGCCCCACAGACCTAAAGCATTTCTGCTGCCTGAATGATTCCCCCCGGGTGGGGTGTGCCTGGATACAAGAGCATTACCTGAACTCTGGCTTCAGTGAGGTTGACTCTGCGTGCAAGGTCTTCCCGTACAAAGGCATCGGGGTAGTGTGTCCTCTCAAAGACTCTCTCTAATGCCTGGAGCTGGCTGCTGTTGAAGGTAGTCCTGTTCCTTCTCTGCTTTCTTTTCTTCTTCTCTTCGGAGTTCAGCTGATCATCTAAGAGAGACAATTGGAGATGTGAAGAAAAGCTAGAAAGCTAAAAGCCTACAGCCATGAGGTGAATAATCTCAATGGTCTCAAGATGGAAAGGGGCTTGCACAATTTCAATACCACACATTAACCATCCTGGTTTAGTCCCCATATAATTAGGAGGTGGCAAGCACTGACCCCAGGCATCTACTTTCCAACTCAACTGTGTAAGACTTGTACCAGCTCCCTCAAGTTACACCATGCCTTAGCTTCCTTATCTCTAAAAAGAAACAAAAAAAGTCCAAAGTGCATCTCCCCGTTCCTGACAATCCTAGAAACCTCTTCTGATAGCAAAGAACCACGAAACCCTGTTCTTTTGGCTTCAAATTTCCCATGATTGCCCTTACTGGGACATAAAACAGCTCTCTGGGGTGAGCAAGAGTCCTGCATCAGCTCTTACTGCTTGTCAGAAGGTGAGCCTGTCTCTGAGGAGCACAAGGAAATGGCTTTATTCTGGGTTTGACTACAGCCAAGGTAATGCTGTCCTCTGCAGCAATGTTTGGTTTAAGTGAGGGCTGCATTCTCTTATCCTCCTCAAATCCAGACTGTGAGGCGTCAATTTGGGCAGGAGTGGGGAGCTGTGAACAGAGGTGTCAGCCAGTGGAAATGAAGCGTGACTGATACGGGCCTGAACAAGAGACAAGAACAAAACCCAGTTTTGCTTGTATGCTGGCAAGGAAACACAGTCAGACAGACATGGATAGCATTGCAATTGGAAAGCAAAAACCCAGTAAGAGAGAGACTGAGCGTAAGCACGTTGGATTGTGTTGAGTGAAGAACAATCGTGCCCTCTCCAGCATCCCCCGTGCCTTGCCCAGCCCAGCAAGGTATTGAGCACCAACCTGTGTGTTCCATAAGGGCACATATTGTTTTGTACCTGGTTTGCATTTACTTGGCAATAAATCAATACATCCATATATTTGGAGTCACTACTGACTACAGTCAAGGCTTCCCATGCTCCTGCAGCCCCACCCTTCATTGTCCCCAAGCACCCCAGGGCAATGTGAGCACAGTCCCACACTCTTACACAGCAGAGCCCTGGGGTTACACCCCTGGGGATCTGAGCCAATGTTCATTTAAGCGTGCATTAAAATATTTTGATCACTGTATCTACAAAAATGCACATGCTAGTGAATTGTATTTTAAGTTCATCGCTGCACACCTTGATAAAGATCTTACAATCCCCTCGACAGTCATCCTTTCACCGTGTGTACAAATACGACAGTTCCTCTCATCCTCCTGTTCTTGAAGGGGTGTGTAAAGCACAGAGAGAGGCTGACAAGGAAATTAAAGTCTATGGTTGTTGCCCTCACCACACGTTTGTGTGGTATTTCACAGCCCATCTGGTACCAGTTAATGGTACCTGAATGCCTTTGGAGCAAGATCCACCCATTTAGGAAAAAAAGGACATTCCTCTTAAATTAAACTAGGTTTTTCAAATCCCTGCAGGTATTCTGCCTTCATCCCAAGCCTTCTCCAAAAGCCTATTGATCTCCAGCAGACTTTCCAGCTTTCCAGCCTGGGGATTCCCGGGTGCAAAAATACACCCCTGGTTTTCTTGTATATAAGTATACAAGAGCATATATAAGAGGAAGTGTTTGGAGACCAGTTTTAAACAGGCCCATTGAATCCTAAAGCTGAGTTGGGAAGGGACTGGCAGAGGCAGTAATGTGTAAGAAAAATAAATGCACGTAGGAATTGCCAGGGAATGAAAACAAGGCTACAGGTGAATCCTCAGGTGGTGGGAACCAAAGCGGTGAAGCAGAGGGATGGGATTTAACCACTGCTTGTGCAGAACACCCTGCACACATTTCTACTTGCTGAGGGTTTAATGCTGTCACAGGATCCACCCCTTGCAAAGAAAAACTCCCGCATGCCCCTTGTTTGACTCACCATCAAACCCTTCACAAAAAGGGTCAGCTATTTCCCCCTGGTTCTGCTGGAGAGCTTCAACACACTTGTGCTGCTGAGCACCACACAACACATCAGACAGCAAGGAACGGACCTCAAGGCACAAATGTCCCTCGGAATGGCACAAACACTGCAAGACCAGCTGCCCTAGAGGCCAATGTCGACATGTGTGTCTGGCTTCCTTTGGAGTTATCCATCTAATGCTATTTTCTAATCTCAACCCTTCCTATATGGACCGTATGAACAAATCAATAAAGGTTTTGGGGACCTTTGGGAATCCCCTTCAGGCCTCTGAAGCATCATTTTCTGCCCAGGAGACTACACCCAGCTGGAGGCAACATGAACCCAAGGGCGTCTGGCCATTGCTCAATCCTGCGTGACAGCTACACATGAGGAAGGGTGAGCACATCACTCTGGGGAGCCAGAAGAAGAGCCAAAGTCTGTAAAACACTGGAGAACAAGAATCCCTTCTGCCAAGCACGTTAACACAATTTGCCCGCTTTCCTCCTGGTGTAAAGTGAGACCCCGGTGATTCACAGCTCACCTCGTAATTACGGGACCCAAAAATAGCAGGGCCAAGGAATGGAAAGTTGCAGGCAGTGTCCCTGTTGCAGTGACTCACGGTCGGGTCACTAACGCACCTCCAGCATCGGCTGGCACCGAGCAGGGATGTGAGTCACTCCCTTTTTCCAGGACATAACATGGATGGAGGGGCTTGACAGCGAAGCACAACCTGTGACAAGGGGGCGTTGGGATATTTGGGATCTCCTTTCATTGCACCTCTGGAACAGCACAACACTGCTAGATCTATATGTCTACAGGAATGACTTGGGTAGCAGGGGACAAAAAATATCCTAGTATATGAGTCCAGATCGCTGCTGGTTGGTCACTCCTTGCATCCTGCCACGCAGACACGCCATATGCTGATTACGAACTGCTAACGAGGGACTGCAGACACCTAAACCCCAGATGCCTGCAAATGTCACCTTGTTCATAGCACTCACCGGCCGCCTTCAACATGTCAGCAGGGTATTTTTTTTTCTGCCATTATTTCTTTATCAGGAAACAACGCTGAACACTGAATAATGGTATTCCTAAACAGTGTTGACAGCACTAGTGACTGGAGTCAGCAGAAATGGGAGAGGAGAGGAAAACAGCTCTAAAGCATTCTAGATAGGTCAGAAGTTTTTCATCAGCTTTCTTTTAATCACAAAAATTTTATTACAAACAGTGTTCTCAAAAGCTGAGCTGCTCACAAATGCGTCCCCCAGAGAGAGTGAAACGCACGTTCTCCTCTCAGGAACCCAACGCTGGAAAATCTGCGAATTTAATTTCAAACTCCCAACCTCTCAGGCTGGGCCAGGGGACTTTGTTTCCTGTTTCTACATTTGTGTTTTCCTGTGTTACTTCTAAATTTGCCCATAACATGCAAATTCTGGTGTAATAACACAAGTGCACCACAGCATTTTTAAGTGCTCCTAACTGATGCAGTATGAAATATCTTGTTCTTTTTAATTCCTACAGCAAGGCAGATCTGCACTTGCAGACACTCCAGTATGCTCCTTACTGTCCCAGTGACTGGGGCACCATGAGACAGCTCCTGCTGGGATGCCACATTGAAAAATACAATGCATTATAAAACAAAACAGAGTTGAGAAATAAATGCTATGTATAAGTTACGAGATCGTATTCTTTTTCACCAATACTCGCAACCGCAACATATTTTGGATTTCCAGTTTGCAGGAATGCTTGCACATACTTGCTTTCATTCCAGGTCAGAACAAAAACTAATTTCCAGATGGGATTTACACTGTGTGGGCAGTTTTGAGAAGTTTTGACCAGTTCTACTAAACCCAGAACCAGCTATTATAGCACATTAATTGGATCTGAAAGTAAACAATTGGATTTAATTAAGTGAGGGACAGAGACACATTTAACCACACTGTCATCCACGGTAAGGCAGGAAAGATTTGTCACAACAGTTATATAAACTGAGAAAGGATCCAGGAAGAAAATAAGGAATCACACTTGAATCACAGCCTCCAAAATAATAAGTTACCGTTTAAGTTTTAGAACAGATTTAAGAAAGACAAAGCAAATTACTTCATAGTGAAAAACATAATAATCTATAAACTAAAAAAAGGTAGCAACTAAAAACTTCTTAAAAATAAAAAAAAATACTGCAAACCAGAAAGAGAGAAAGTTTTATTTGGAGTGGTGGAGAAAAAAAAAAGGAAAACAGAGAAGAGAAGGGAAAGGAATAGAGATTTTTATTTGGTTTAAATTTAAATTTTATGAAGCTTGATTATAAATATTTCCGTGGGTCCCCCCAGCTCCCCTCACCATCCCGACAGTCACAGCCCTTTGCAGACTCACGTTCCAATTTCATTCGCGCTCCGCTTTGCTTTCGGTTCATTATATCCCTGCAAAGTACTGCAACTCTTTGGGTGCAGGGCAGCTCTGCCAACTTATACCGTAAAAAAATAAAGAACCAAAACCCAGACCCAAAGGGTTTAATCGAAGCTAAAACAAGGCACCAGGCAGGGGACATACAAAACCCACCTGATGCCAAAGACCTGCCCTGACCAATCTGAGACAGGTCTCTGTCTTTGCCAGATGACACGAGAGGGGCAAGGGGATGTACACAGAGATTTTGTGCTCAGAGCTGCCAGAATTATCTTTCTAAAACTTCTCAGGACAGAACTAACTCCAGCTTATATGTGTTTCCATGCATGAAAAGTATTTTCAAATGGAAGTAAGGTTTAACCTCAGGGTACACAAAAGCTACACGGAGAAGCCGTAAGGACCCAGCAGCCATCACAAACGTAGGCAAAATGCAATGAAGACGACAAAAGAAAACTAAATGTGTTAATGTAGGAGATGCCTGTTAAGTCTCTGATGAGCAGCAATACCAAGCCCAACGGCACAACAGCGATAACAGAAGATTTGTACAGGTCAGACCAACGAGATTTTTGAGCTATCACTTTCCTCTCATTACACAACAATGACTGAACTTTTTTCCTAACCTTGCTGTTTATTTGTTTGTTTTTTTCTGCACCATCTCAACGCTTAAATTATTTCAATTGTACAGAAAATTAAAGTATCCAAAGTTCCATCCTTGTTAAGATCACCAGGAACACAGAAAAAAAATAAGATAACAAAGAAACAGATGTTCTAACAGCCTTACCTTGTGATTATCCTGTAATCAGGTTAAATTCTTGAAATAAATAATAATTGGGTTTGTGCATGAGCACGAAGCTTCAGAAAGGCAATACTGATTTTTTCATACAAACCTTGTGTTTTAATATTAAATGGAAAAGTGTGTGTATTTTCAGCGTTACCCGTGGGACTCGGGCAGTTCCTCTCCAAAGTGTCTGAAATGTGGAACCTATCAGGGTAATTTTTAGCTGACCACATACAAACAATTACATATCATTACAGAGCTGTGAATAGCTTTTTCATGGATAGCATGGATAACATGCCTACGGTCTCCTGTTGCACTCAGCTCTGCCTGCCAGACCAGGGGAACTCACTGAGGTCCTGCACAGCCAGCGCTGACGGTGAAACCTGAATGCTCCATCAGGACAAGTGCTCGAGCAGAGGGACCTCCTGCCTGCACTGTGGCCAAAAGGGACATTTC
The DNA here is from genome assembly GCA_013400695.1 of Neodrepanis coruscans. Classification (NCBI taxonomy): domain Eukaryota; kingdom Metazoa; phylum Chordata; class Aves; order Passeriformes; family Philepittidae; genus Neodrepanis; species Neodrepanis coruscans. The sequence continues at coordinate 20,805 of VYZS01046140.1, forward strand.
CAAGTGGAATTCAAGGCACAGCTCCAGGCGGTGACTCTCGCCCACCAAGAATGAGCCCTTGGGGTTGTCACCTTCCCTGGTGGAAAGTCTGTAGATGCCTCTGAGCTCCTGAAAACTAGTTTCCAGGACTTACCAGGCAGGTACCTGAGTGCTGAGGCTTTCTCCATGCTCTGCACTTTGTGGGTCTGCAGAGATCAGGTCTCACTGCAATCCCAACCTGTCCTGCTCCTGACTCACAGACAGGGCAGCACGAGCAGCCAAGAGCTCTGTCCTAAGGCAAATATAAGCCAGAACTCCTTTTCAGGGTGGCTTCAGCTCCGGTGCTCTGCCTCTCATCTGGTGGCAACCTGCAGAGCACATAGGTAGTTACAGCAGCTGACATGTGTGTCCTCCCTAACCACGTCAATGTTCCCAGTTGCTGGAGCCGAGAGTTAAAGTTATCCTGATCCAACAGAAATCCAGAGAGTCTCTATCGAAAGACATGATGTTAAGTGTTAATTATTGGGAGAACAACATTTGCAGGGGCAAAAGTAAACATCCTTCTCCAGAAATTGGTACAAAGCCATTGGAAGTCCCCCTAGATACCACAGATCGGTCTGAGTTCTGTTCTAACAGCTCTGCTTTCATATTCACTAGGGTTTTCCTTCTGGGCATCCTACAGCTCATAAGGCACACGGCTTATTCCTGCTCTTCTAACAAGCCTTTCCGCCGGGTCTTGGGGTCAGAGTGTTCCCATAATACAATAAGCACTGTATGGATCTCATAAGCTCCAAGGCACAGTATGTTATGTGTTTGGAATTCCTTGTATGCTTTTATACTTTGTTTTACATATTGTAATTTTTATATGCATTACCACATTGATCCTTGGAAAATTAATTTAAAAAAAATACATAATCAAAAGCAAACACATATTTTAAAACTCTGCCAGCGGCAAATCATGTTCTGTGAGACTGCACTTTGTAACTGACAAAGAGACCAAACCACCAGACTGTGGCGGTGATCCAGCAGTGTGGATTCACCAGGCTCAGGAGGGGACAGGATCCAAGGGGGCTGCGTTCCCCCTGAGTCCCTCTTTAGATCACAAAGCCGGTGCCACAAAAGCACCAGAGCCGTGGCAGAGGAGCAGAAATGCAATCCCACAGCTGTGCCAGCCAATCCCCACCATCATACTCCAAGGTATCATATCCCAAACTGGTTGCAATGGTGCCAGTATGACCACCAGACCCTCCCTGGAGAGCTGGTGCCCCTCGGCCTTCACAGCCCCTTCCTCACTCTTGATTCCAAGACCCGGGATCAGTGAGTTTGGCAGGGCAGAACACATGTGAACTCACAGCTTTGCAAGGTCAGGGGTATGACTTCTAACATCCACATCCCTCTTTCCACCAGCTCTCCTTCCCATGCCATGTATTCTGATGTTTCATCTTAGGAATGGCATTCATGCAGCCCAGATCAAACCTTGTAACCTCCGCCCTGCTCCATTGGTACCTTCTCATTTCCAAAGCTGCCTCTGCTCTTGGCCCCCTCCCTGCTCTAGTTCACTCCAGAAAACAACTTTTTCGTTTCCTTTCCCACAGCCTTTCCCTTCCCTTCTACAAAGCCTTGAAAACCTGAGCTATGTAACACTGCCCCCTTTAACTTTGAAGTACACATGGTGTATATCCAAACCAGAATGTTCTTCAGTCACCACTGCTCTTAAGCTTGACCCTCTAATTAAAACTTCCCAAGCAGGAGCAGACTGATGCACCAGGAAGGCCAGTATCCATGTCCATCTGAATACACACCACCACCTGCCTCAGAGGCAGTGGCAACAAACCATCTCTGAAATTAGGCAAGGACAGGTTACTAATGTATTTTCCACACTTATATCCCCCTGCAGTGAGCACCACAGGACACATGTTACGCAAAAGGCACACAGTATTATTTCCACCTGCTTCCCTGTTGGATTTTCCTCGTGTCCCCTTTTATGTACAGAAGTGACCTGCAGATCTACAGCTGGCTATGAACCACAAAAAAGTGTCACCTATGCCCCAGGTCTTGGGGTCCAATATGCCCTTTGATGACANGGGATTTGCCAAGACAGAAAAGGGCTGCTTTGGGGAGGACATTTTTTCAGTTCATATATACATTGCAGATGAACCACTTGGCACTTCTGGCTTTTCAAATGGCTCATTTCCAAGCACTGTGGCAACCACAAGAGTCTGCAAACGTTCCCCAGCAATCTCCTGCCCATCCCAGGAAAGACTGACTCAAGCTGACTGGCTTCATGAATGTCTCCACTTGTGCAGGTCCCTGTGGAGGCCCACAGTGCTGCTGAGAAATGCCATTACTAAACACGACTGGATCTGGAAATTCACTCAGTCGTGTTTTTTTGGTACGTGGTACCCGCACAAACGGCCTGACAATGACCAGTGGGATGCACATGCCAGCTGGCCCTACCAGCAGGCAGGAACACTGTTCTCAATGGATAGTTCATCTGCTTACTGTTGAAATATCCAGGACTGAAAACTGCATGGCAGAGAACGATCATGCCGGGACCACAGGGCGCCGCTGGCCGGGAGAAGGGGAAGTGCAAACGGCAGCGAGAACATGGAAACCAGCTCTCCAAAGGCTGAGTTGCCCTTTCATGAGCATCCAAGAAGAAATGTGCTTCAGCGAAATTGGACCACGACCACCATCGCCCCTACCAAGCAAACTGGACTGGAGCTGCTGCAAAGCTCTGCTCAGAAATACAGATTTTGACTGCTAATGCATTTTATGGGTCCCTCTCGATCACAACTGGAAAAACGATGGTGTTCAAGATCCAGTAATAACAGAAGTTGAGCCCAGCTCTCAGAATCCAGCCCACCTGCCTTTTCCAAGGGCTGAGCATCCCGACTGGGTGGGGGATAAAGGACCTTGACATCCTGCATTGCTACAGGAGGCAATGGGATCAGAGCATGTAGGGGCATTTGAAAACAATTTTCTCTTTCCAAGGTCCATAGTGAGAAACTGCTCTCATAAGGCCAGGGGACCTGGAGGTGGGTGGGACAAGGCTGTTGCTGGTCTCTGAGGGATTTCTGCTGGACACAGGGATGTTTAACAAAACAGGAAGGCAGATGGGACAGACCACGGGCTCCAGCTTGCACCGCACTTCAGCTCTGCAGGATGCAAAGGGAAACCAGGCTCAGACCCACCTCCATCCTTTGCCTGTTCTAGACAGCAAATGCATTTCACATTAGCTAATAAATTGCTACATCTTATGTTCCTTAGCCTGCTGGAATGATGAATATTTTGGAATGTATTTTGAATGGTTCCTTGCCAGAGTCAAACAATCATCTAGAAATTTTGTATCAAAAGGCTGAAAAATGGAAACCTCTGTATTTCCACAGAGTTCACCACAGTTTGAAAAGCACAACTCCCAGCAGAGGAGGCAGAACAACGATTATTAGAGCTCCTGCAAATTAAGGCAAACAAGGGATATGCTGGAAATCACAATCCTTAATACAGAGTAATAATTTTTGCCTCCACGTGATGAATATATTACAGAATATCTGCTTATTCCTGCTCTTAATCTGTCTGAAATGTCAGATACTCTAACCCAGAGGGATCAAACAATTTAGGAGACCTGTACGGAAACGCAGGAAATCTCAGCCACCAAACAATGCTTTCCATCTGGTGCAGGGCTAGCAAAACAAATGCTGCTGTTGTGGCACAATTTAACAGAATTTATGCCTTTTTAAAGGCTCTGGCTAATGAATCACATACCCTGCCAGACCAGCCACACTAGAACAGAAGTATCTCAAAACCAGCAAAAGATTCAACGTCTCACCCAAATCAGTTCACATAGATCATCAGGCAAGGAGGGCTAAGAAAGCTCAGCACAAACCCAAAGCTTGGATGGAAAGTCTCCATGGATAAAGGAGACCATAAGTGGTCTGGTCTCATCGGAGCAGCCACAGATGGAGCAGGTCCAAGAAAAAAAGCTTCCCTCTCCCCCACAGAGATGGGCTGTCTAGACACATTGGCAAGACCATGCTGCCGAATTTGCAGGGCTGCATCCCTCTCATATACAGCCTGTCAAATACAGCAAATTCCTGTCCCCCAGCCTGTTAGCATGGGCATTTTTTCAAACTTCCTAGTGTCACTCATGTTCAGAAACGCCACTTACATTTAATGAGAAATTTTTAAACAGATTATTTTTCCT
>VYZS01046155.1:0-10361 GCA_013400695.1 Neodrepanis coruscans
TTCTAACCCAGACCATTCTGTGAATCTATGCTTCTATACTCACCAGTATCCTGGGTAAAGATCTGCCTTCCCATCTTTGAGGTCTATGGAAAGTGCTTCTCACCCTAGCCACAGCCATCATTCTGCACAAGCGCATTCGTGTTGAATATCGCTGATGCATGTGCAATTATGGTAACCTTCAGTTTTTCAGCCCCACAAGCAAGAGTAAATGTTTTGGGGAAAAAAATGCCTTATCTACTCCTGGGAAAAAAAAATTACTTTTTTCTGCAGTGGCTGTGAGAATAACCAATTCTGGCCTACACTCAGTGGTAACAGGGAAATACATTAGCATCCATGACACAAATGAAAGAGAAGTGACAGCAATTGGTCTCTGTTTTACAGGCTTTAAGTGAGACCATTTGAGCTTAAAATACAGCCAGCATATGCTAATGCTGTCACTTCCATCTGATGGATGTAGGAGAGGAAGAGATTTGCATATGCAGGTATCATTCCAAAGAGTATGGCAGCACCAAAAATACATGTAGATTAATATTATAAGTGACAGAAAAACTTTGAAACACCCATCAGTAAACTCATATTTTTAATGCATGCAAAACTAATGGGCCCAAGATGAATAAAACTTGATGGGGGGGAGGATCAAGAGAGTTAAAAATACAATTATTTTTTAATTATACACAGGAATATTTACCCAGTGACTTTATGTCATTGAGACATTGCAGTAGGCCATGTCCTGCTGTGAGAATGCCTATGTTTATCTCAGCAGCTGCACATAATGTTTCTCCATGAGTTTTGTCTGGCCTCGGCAGCCTATTGAGAGCCATAAAACATCCTGCCTGCACCAGATGCAGGATATGCATCCCAAGGATGTGACTGCTGTCTTAAAGCTCAAGAGCACTGGGGGATACAAGGAGGAAAGTTCAGGAGGTCGCTGCTCTGGCCACAGGTCTTGTGGCATTGGCCAGCTTCTATCCTTTCAAAAGTAGCTCCAAAGGCAGGTGAGATCCTCACTCTGCCTTCAAACCCTGCTCAGTGCAGGAGAAGCTGGGAAAATGTTTTTGGTCCCTAAGACCCAGTCAGCTAACAAGTGAAGTTAGACAGACTGGTCCAGTTGCTTGGAAGGGGCTTTTAACAGCAGAAACAAACCAAGAAATGCTTTTTTAACAAGTTCATCAAAAAATATGGCATATATGGTAGTGCTGTATGATGGAGTAGCTGCAGTACCCCTCCAGATCCAGTCCCATTAGCCCACAGAGGGATGACTAAGCAGAAGACAGAGGGTACCGCAAGGAGCAAGGCAGCTCTGTTAGGGCTTTTGGTAACACCCATCTCTGAAGCCAGCAATTACACATACTATGAATGAAGTAATTTAATAAACACATCCAATTCTGCAGTCAGCCTAATAGGCTGTAATCTAACTTTCTTTTCCTTCAAATTGAAAGAAAAAAGAAATCAATAACTGATAGGCAAGTCTCTTCTCACAAGGCAGAAATGCTCACCATAATAGCTCTAAACTGGTACTACTTTGCACCATGGATTTTATCACTGCCCTGGGACCCTGCAACCAAGACTGGGACAGCCTTTAATCGCTAACCTGTCTTAAATTCATTAATGGAAACTCTTCTCCACAGCTAGCTAAACAAAAGGAACTCACTAGCTGAGATAAATTTCAAAGAAACTCTCCTGCTTTCCTGGAGACCTATTTAATGCCTATCCTCCCCGACAGACCCAGCAACCCAGATTTCCTTCTACCTGCAGAGCTGAGAAGTCTGAGAGAGATGCAGGTGCTGGGGAAGTTTCCATGCACCAAAAGGTGGCCTAGATGTCCTGGACACAGCTCTGGTCTGAAGGAGCTGCTCCACTGCTTCCACTCCCTCAAGGGACACCCCAAGTCCTGCTCCATGCCATGAGAAACAAAGTAAGCTTCTGCTCAGAAGAAGTTAACCCAGTAGCAAATAAACCAGTAACACCCAATAGAAATGCTTTTAAATGCTAGAGACCTAGTAATGAAACATTCAGGTTGGTAGAGAATGATATTTTTTCCAAACCTCATTATCTTAAATTACCTTATCAAAGAGATCTAAAGCGTTCTGTAACCTGTGTCTGCCCAGGCTTGCACATATGCATAGGCCCTGATTTTGGAATGAGAGTCTCTCCACTGAGGGGCTGTGGCTTAGAGCAGAGAGATCTTTTTTCTTTGTATTGCTACTGCCAAGGGCAGAGTGCCAGAGTGGCAACAGCCATGGTGGGGCTAAAACCATTCTCCAGGTCTGCTCTGGGCTCTTCATGCTTAACACTAGCAGTAAATCTTCCCAGCCCTTGTGATTTTCCAGACCCCCAAAGCTGCTTCTGCCATGACTTTCAAGTGAGCAGATGGTAGCACTGGTATTATTATTCAGTACTATTATTAGATATTTATTAGTCAGTATTTGTGCTTCTAACCATCAGGTTCATTTCCCCAGAACTGGGGTGATGAAGTCCCAAAGAAAGCTTTTGCAGGACATGAATAACCTTAACCATACATGTCTGTGTATGACGATTAGTTTTGTCACACAACTGTTGTCAATGAGGAATGAATTGGCTGCCACTCTCATTGTCACCAGCACATCTTTTGCCTGCCATACTTTTTCTGCCCAAAGTATGTTACTGCTCTCTGGATCCCCCAGCTCTTCCATGAGTGGTCTCAGTCTTCTAGGATGTGACAGACATGCCACCTCAGTCTGCCTTCAATTTATCATTCAAAACTGCCTGTGAAGCAGCAAACAAACTATCCCACTCTGGAGACCTTCCACAGCAGAGGCCAAAGATGTTGACCACCATCAGCACACAACAGGCCCTGGAAAGGCTGTTTGGTAACAGAGCTGTAGACACAGCACAGGTGGAAAGCCTGGACAACCTCCTGCATGTTAAGGCCACCAGCTGTTGAAAGGATTCTTGCACAAAACAACCCAACTATAATTACTTCTGAACCATTATCTGTGGGCTAAGGAGCAGTGATAGGGAGACAGACTTTCCCTACAGCTCTCAAGATCAGCCTAGACTGCAGTGCCAGAGTCACTATTTTGATGTTGAGAATTATGAACACTTCTTCTGGATCTGCCAATTGACAAGGAGAAAGAAAAAAGTCCCACCAGCGACCCTGTTGTCCACTCACAGCCCGTAGTGTGATTTCAGGACTCTTCTCATTACAAAGAGTAACATAAGGGTGACCTGAGAGAGGACCTTGTTTGAGGGGCTCAAAAAAACCGCACCAGTCACATGAGTGTGCAGTCCACTCCGAGGCCAGGTTGGGACCAGTAAACATGGTTCTTGTCAGCATCTGGCCCCAGTCTGTCAGCCCTGTGCTTCACTGCAGGCCTTTCCTCTGGCACTGGCACTGCACAGGGCTTACCAAGAGCCAAGTCCAAGCCAGGCAGGACCTCAGCCCAAGCTACAGCTGAAAGGTCACAGCATCACCATGACAGCCATCACACAGTGTGGACAGAGGAGTGATCATGCTGAGCTCCTTATGGCATGCCAGCAGCTTCATTTCTTTAGTAGTCACAGTGTAGGAGTTATGGCATGACATTTAGGAAAGGCTTTCAAGGATAGGCTTTGAGCAGATTACATTGAAAGCCATCCAGCTGTCAGTATGCCTGGCACAGAATTTTTTTCTGACATTCACTGGGCACCAGAGGGACAGGAGCCAAAGCTGATCCCCACTGATGAAGTCATGGAACCATCCAAAACAACTAACATCAATCTGTTGATCTCTTTTAATTATCTGCTGCTGCTGACCTCCTCTTGCCTCTGCAGCAAGAGGTACTCCCTAAAGAAACAGGCACCACTAAAGCCCAGAGGTGGCCTGTGGCTGTGACAGGAGTCAGCACCTCACCCTTGATGCCAGGCTGCCTTGATGCTACAGCTCTCTGTGGCAGCTCTGCACCTACTACAAGCTTACTAGGGATGCTGAAGTGGTTATGTGAGGCCATTCCCAGAGTAACATTAACCAGACAGTGGATTACAGCAACAAAAGCGATTGATAATACAGACTTGTCCCCATGGACCTATGAGCAGCCCCACTAGAGCCAATACAGTGATGAATGGTGCAAGCAAAGCAGCAACAGTCCCGAGGGAAGGACATTTTCCAGGTAAGCCCTTGTCAAGAAGGATCTGCAGGGCAGGAGCCCCTGCAGTGCTGCCTGTCACAGAAATCTCCTGCCTGTCACTCACAAATCCTCTTTATTTCAACCAAAGGGTCAGAATTCAACAAGGAATTCCTGAGCCTGTCCACATAACTCACCCAGCCAAATACCAAAATTACCATTGAAATCAGGTATATGTGCTCCACACTGGCCAAAAATAGCCATTCCTGAGATTTACCTGCATTTAAAGCTCAAAAAACTTTAGCTTAAGATTTCAGTTAGCAGAACACAGTTCTAGCCTCAGGGCTTGGGCAGCCCTGGTTCCTAGAGCCAGACTGCCATATGTTGGTATGGGAGAAGCTGCTGGCTGTGTCACTGCCGTCATTTGTGCCCAGGTGGTGACCAGCAAGGCAAGGCAGGCAGCTGCCAACAAACCAGGACTAGCATCTTTTGATAGCAATATTACAGTGTCAATGTTGCCCTTCTGTGCTGGGGGAGGGTTTGCTAAAACCTGACGCTCAACGGCTTCTCAATTCAGCTGGTGGGTACATGTGGTGTGCACACATATCTCTGTGTGCCAGGTGTGCACATGCCTATGCACATACATAGTTTGCACATGCACGTGTGTATTTCTGCACAGTGCAGTGCAGACAGCTGTCCCCAGGCACACAGGCATCCTCCCAGCCAACACATACCCAGCTACACGTAATATTAACACATCGGCATCTCTGGTGACTGACTCCCAGAAAGAACTCTAGATAATACAGCAACAGAAACAGTATTTTCTGACTCAAGGGCTCCACCAGCAGGAAAAAAAGTCTGGATCATGCCCTCTGAAAGGTTAGAAGGTTAGAAATCTTCCTCCAGAAGGCTGGGGGGAGACTGTCAGGGAGGCCGCTTTTTCAAAGCTTTCATCATTCAAAGACAAGGACCAGAAACGTGGCAGAAGTAGCAGTGTCAGCCAGACTTGGGCTGGCCACAGTTACAAAAGTGCTGCCAAGCACACAGCATCCTCATCTGCTGCAAAAATCTTACCAGTCCAGTAACACAAAGAAAGAGGTTGCAAATTGCCTTGCCTTCTTCACCTGCTTTCTTTGCTTTCCCAGCCAAGGACTGTGAGTAGTCACTGAACAAGTGCATTCCACAGTGGTTTTATGGACAGAGCGCAGAGTTGGGAAAATGCTGTCCACTTGTGGCTACTGATAATCAAGTCATGGGTTTTGCCGGGAGATATATCTGCTTAAATGGGAACAGCGGAGCTGTAGCTGACTGGGAACTACAGAGGCCATTTTGGAATTTAAAAGGCAGGACTCTGCCCATAAGCCTCAGCTCATATTCAGCCCCTAGACAGGTTTCTGCCCATCTGACTATTGCAGAGATGTTCTTCACCATGAGGCAAATCCCTGCAGAAGCATCTTCTCTCTCCTGCTGGCTATAATGGAAGTCACATACCAGCCTTATACTCCAACCCAGACCATATATATCGAAGGGATGAATCACAACTTCTCTTGCACAACGCCTACCCCCTCTGGCTTTTTTCAGTGTGATGGCCACAGCGAGAGCCAGACACGAAGACCCAGATCCACCTTGTCCACTAGAGCCCCCAGAGGCACACTGGATTTCTGCCCAAATCCCAGCATTGGTGGGAGAAGAAGGGACTGTGTGTCCTTCGTGCCTCTCAAGAAGGCACAGAGGAGCAGCAGGAGTAAGACTTTAGAACTGAGAGCCCCCAGAGTACCAATGCCAGCAGTTGTGGAGCTCTGTCACCTCAGACACAGCTGCCCAGGGCTAGGCTGCAGGCAGGTGCCTGGCTGGCCCCAGCTCAGGTAGTTGAACCCCATGATGCTATGCCCAGGCAGTCAGGGTGTGCCTGCCCCAAGAGCATGATTCCCTTGATATATCAGGTGCCACCCAATGAAAATACATTTTTGGAGTTTTTCTTCATTGAATCTTAGGGACTCCCAAGAGATTTCTCTTTGAGCCAGAAAATTCCAGAAAAAAACCCTAACAAAATAAAACAGTTATTTGCTCCCTAGACTGAAAACCCTATTCCCAGCAACAAGAACAAGCAAGTTATGAGCTCCCAAGGTAGGACTCATAACTCTCCCACAACCAAAAAACTGTGAATACCGACTTAACTCTGTCACAGACCAATTTTATAACTGGATTTCACGAGGAAGCATGTAACTTATAAATGAAGGCATGGTTCTCTCCACACTTGAATTTTATTGAAACTACACACATATTTTACACACAATTTGAGTGGGAGCTGTTGTACCAAACTTTGGTATCTCATATCCATTCACAGAACCTGAGCACATTGCAGTTTCCTAATTGAATACTCTCTATACTCAATACAAATGCTTTTTAGTACTTCTAGTGACATATTAGGTTCCATTACTCCAACAAAAGACCCATTTACAGTACTTTCTCCTCCATTTACACAGTATTTCCAAAAGATGCTGGATTTTCCTCTCTGAGTTCACAGTTCTCTTGCAGCTGCAGGACATTAGTGAGAGACACTGGTTCCAGCTTTTGTATGTATTCTCCAGGTTCCCATCAGCTTTTCTCCAAGTACTTTAAGTCAAATAATTCAGGCTCCTCTCCAGAAAAAAAAAAAAGAAAAAAAAAAAAGAAAAAAAAAAGACAAAAAAAAGAAAAATAAAAAAAAAAAAAAAAAAAAAAAAAAAAAAAAAAAAAAAAAAAAAAAAAAAAAAAAAAAAAAAAAAAAAAAAAAAAAAAAAAGAAAAAAAAAAGAAAAAAAAAAAGAAAAAAGCTGTCCTGTTTTCATGCTCAATACACACTCACGATCTTTTACAGAAACCAGTCACTTCTGCTGCTTCTTCTTCAGCAGGGACAATTGTTCACTAAGAACTATGCAAAGCCAGCAGACCTGTTTCACGAAACTCAGGTACCCAGGGCTATGGCTGATCTGGGCTGACAGAGAAGTAACACTTACACCACACCATCACCAATAACCGTGGTTGTCAGCTCACCTCGTGCCAGGCATATCAAAAGCAGCACAAGATGTTTGCAACAATAAGACTTATAAAAGCTCCTTCACAAATGCTGAACATTATGAAAAATGCTTGGGTTTAATAAAGCAGAACCCTTTGTCCAGCTCTTATACACTCATTTCATCTTTGAAAAAAACATATCTATTTGCAGATAAACCACCTACAACTGAATAGTATCCCTTCCACCCCAAGTACTACTGCAACACATGAGCCATTCTCCAATTACTCCATTCTCTGTGTATGATGTCAAAAACTACAAATAGTTTTCAGGCACACACTGGAACGCACCGAAAACCAAACAACAGTCCTCTGTAAGATATTGCTAATCCATACTACTTCAAGGTTTGTTTTTGAATACCTTCCTTCAGAAGCTCTTCTGTGACAACAGTTCATATGGTTCACACTAAACTCTCAAGCTTGATTTACCTTCACACATTATTGGTGCTTCCTTACAGCCCCATGTTTGTAGCACCTCAAAGAAAAAATCCCTTGGAATGTTATTACCCCATCAATGCACAAGTGAAATTGAGAAGAGGAGAATATCAAATCACCCAGCCTGACAGAGGGAACACAGACAACACCCAGAGCTGGCTGTTCCAGTGTCAGATGCCAATTACAACTCAGCACAACTACAGACTGCTTAATAAGGCACTTGGATCAGTGAAGCAGGTAAAAACAGGCAGCACAAGCCAAAGAACTACAGGATGTGGTTTTCCTCTACTATTAACAGGTGTGCCGTTTCAAGGACCATTCAAAGTCAGCTGACTTGCGCAGTAACAGCTGTAAGACAAAATTCGCAAGCATTTGAATTAAACACCTACCAAGAGCCATCAGTTTTTCATCAGAGTAGAAACTTTTTCAGATAGAACCCTGGATAATAAGGAGATCAAACTTTATTCCTGGGTTTAATAAGATTTTATAGTTCAGACTTTATTAATAATCTTCCCACATTCAATTATTACTTTACCTGCAGCAGGATGAAAGACCTTTTACTCTAGATCAAATCTATAAACATGAAAATAATTTATTGCAACACTTATACACAGAGTGATACCTCATCTGATTTTCAGATTAAAATACCATAATATGAGGTAAATATGCAGTTTGCTTTCTTAAAACACTACCGAAGTCTTAAAAAAGTAGTAGTATCCAGCTCATTTTTAAAGCCAACAATGACAGCAGATGAGTCAAGCGAATCTGCAAAAGGCCATCCTTTTACAAAGTCATACAAGTTCTTTAAAAAGGATCCCCCTTTTTCCCCCCACCAAATGACACAGGGAGAAATATATTTACTCCTCTAATAAACAACATGAAAACCCAGGAAAAAAATCCCAGTAGGCTCAGATTCCAGCTGAGGAAATTAAGCCAATTTCACAGTAGAAAGGCAGATGAGGAGAGGGAGTCACCATTCATTTGCCAAATTGTCAAAAATCTGCATCCAGAGTGAAGACATTATCCATTGTTTCTGCCATAACAGCGAAACGTTGATATTCTGAAACCCGCTTCTCAAAGAAATTTGTTTTTCCTTCCAGAGAAATATTCTCCATGAAATCAAATGGATTTCCTGCATGAAAGACCTGAGGAAGGAAAACATTATTACAGTGGTGACTCTGATAGGGAAATAATGTTTTAAAATAGCCAAACAACAAACAAAACAGTCAAACTGTTTCAAACTAGACCACCCCTGGCTGCAGTAAACTGTAGGATCTATGGACACCTATCTAAGCAGATTCAGTACTGCCACTCCCAGGAGTTTGATCCATGGTGACGTTCACCTGTGCAAGGTGCTTGTTATTCTTCAAGGACTGCAACACTTGAGCACAAGCTTATGCTTTCCCACTACAAACCTGCTGAGCAGCTGAAGAGAAACAATGGCCTAAATTGTTCTTGTTCTTTTAAACAGTGAAGCATATATATTAATACTGTGGTTTCAGCTGTCACTCACAGGAAGTCCACGCACTAAATATGACCTGCTCCCAGGCACAGTAAATATTACAGGCACAGTGCTTTGTGCTGACAGCTTTCCTGGGCTGCACTGGCAGGACAGTATTTTGGATAATTGCATCTCTTACCTTTGAGAACCCAAGCTCCATTAGTAACCGGTCTGCGACAAATTCAATATATTGCTTCATCAAGGTGCAATTCATTCCAATCAGACCTACAGGTAATGCCTCTGTTAGAAACTCCTAGGAGTTAAAATACAGATGACAATTAGATAAATGAAATTTAAGAAGGAAAAGGAGAGAAGACACCTGTGTTTCACAGTAAAACACTTTATGATGTTCCAGGCTCCCCAGGCAGTTGTCTGAATAAATAACTTGCATCACTAAACTTAACAAGTGTCTTCTGTTTTGGTAGTTGTTTGTATCTTCCTTTATTTTAGCATGTTTTTCTGGAAAAGGCACAAGGATTTTTATTACTGCCCCTCCCATGTGCCTTTTCCCTACTCCTTCAGCTTAAGCTTCAGTATAAGCTTAAGCTCCAACTTCAACAAAACCTACAGACCAGACTAGTGGGAGCAGGAATAGATCCAGAAACACCAGTTTTCACTGGCTTCCAGCCATTATAGAATGATAGATTGGAGAAGAGAGTGATATATATGTATGCTGAACCCAGTCACATGCATGTTTAGGCACCAATGCAATACCTGTCAGTGTTGTGAGACAAAGCTGAGGCATTTGTCATCATCACAGTAGTCAGACAACAGCAGAAAAGAAAGTCCAAATTAAAATCCTGCCAAACACACAGCAGTGCAGAAACTTGTACCTGAAAATGGGTAACACTTCCTGTGACAGAACCTGACATCAACCTCAGAAAGAGTCAGAATCCAGCATGGCACACGTGGCCAGAACAGACCCTGCCTTTTCCTAAGGACAAGCAGAGATGGATATACAGGAGGAGAAACAAAGATCCTAAAAAGCCAGAGATAAACAAACTCTTCTCTAAGAGACAGCTGCAGTTAGACCATGTGATTGTTTGTAAGTCCTTTCCAACTGGAACTGTTTTATTTAGTATAAGACAGCCTTTCTTCCTTTCTGTCATTAAGGAAGATACCAGTTGCTAGTTTCAGCTTATCTCAGTTGCTTGACAACTGAACCACAAAATTAATTAGGTTGGAAAAGACCTCCGAGATCGTCGAGTCCAATCTATGACCGAACACCACCATGTCAACTAGATCATGGCACTATGTGCCATGTCCTGGAACAGTGACTCCATCACCTCC
>VYZS01046162.1:1014-21498 GCA_013400695.1 Neodrepanis coruscans
GCAAACACCTTTCTCCTCTCTGGCAGTTCTAAGCCTTTCTCAGCTTCCTTTCAGGCAAGAACTTTTGGCTCACAGCATTATTTAGACATGCTTACAGCCTGACAAATTAAGCTCTCCTGGGAACAATGGAATCTGTTACAAGGCTGCAGACCCAGGCAAGTCTTGAGCTGCATTGAGCAAGGTAGGTAAAGGTCTCATCCACCTTCCTGCTCTGTTGTCCTGAATCACCTTCCTTCAGCCAGTACTGGGAGACCCAGAAGCACACTGCTCCAACCCATGCATTGGTGTGAATGCTTGTGAGGCTATGTGGTGAATGTGCAATGGCAGGGAGGAGGTAGGTGTGGTATTTTTCCAACTGGATCACTCCCCACCACATCATGGGAACTGTGAAATAGGGTGCCAGTACTCAGCAGGAACATGTTCTTGCTGAGCCAGCACGTTGCCCACACACCACCTTCATCTCCTGTCTGGAGACACCCCATGCCCCCTATCTGAGTGAGAGCAGCAGGTCTGTGCTCATCCCCACCTTGGATGCACCCCAGGGTGCCAAGGTGAAAAATTTATTTACCTGTTATAAATGTCATCATCTTCGCCACCCCAGCCCCAGTAATTGTTTGGGAACCCATTGATCTTTGTGAACTGCTCTTTGCTCAAGGCAGACACGCCTCCAAAATACTGATTGTAGGGCAACCTGGAAGCAGAGAGAAGAGGACATTAGAGGAGAGGTGCTACCCAAGGGGCAGCCTGCTTGCCTGAGAAGGTTTGCTGCTGCCCTTTACTCTAGTCCATAGAGAACCAGCACCCACTGCAAGACATCTTCCCGCAAGAGTAAGTAGTGTGCATGGGCTCGGCTGACAGAGGGAGCTGGTGTGCTCAGTCCCATACACATCTGGGAAGTTATTTTGCAACTGGCAATTGCTGCAGCTTTTCACTAAGCAGTACAATTGTTCTCAAAGACAGGCTAGTGAGATGTGTATCACCTCAAAGGTGACACACATGCCACAGGAGTGGCAAGAGCTCAGACAGACATTGGATGGATATGCTGCACAGCTTTCTCTTCCTATGCCTCTATCACTCACCTCCATGCTCCTCAGTGCTCCAAAAGGAAGCTTGCAGCCCAAATCTGAGCTGGCAGTGTGACCTTACATACAAAAAGCCAAACAGCTCCCGCTCAAAATAGGGGACAATTCAGGAGGAGACTGAAGACAGCTGAAATTCAGACCCACAGCACAAGGAGCTGGTCTACACAGGGCTCACCAGGACCCAGTGCAGACTTGTCTCTACTTGACCAAGCTGAAGAAGCCCCCGGGGCACACATTTTTGCTTTAAACTTTACCTAGCTGCAAGAACTGCTAATGGCAGTTCCACTCTGAGCAGGGCTTGGATCTGGAGTGGAGATGTGCAGAGATCCCACCTACACCACCACTGTTACAGCTTTAGCACTACTGGCCACCACAAGGTCATGGACCAGTTTTCGCTTTGTAGAATCCCCCTTGGGATTTCAGATAGGAAAAAAAAAAGTCATAAAGGAAAAGAAAGACAGTTCTGTTTACAACACCTTGCTGAACACAAATGTATGTTGAAAGAAATTTCATTTTGTGCTGCTCTCAATTACCATGGCAGGTCTCTCAGTGGTACAAAACTGAACAGAAAAAAAATTTTGTTTTGCTCTTAAAATAGGGCCTGAAGCAGTCTTTTTAAAGGTGCACATTTCTCACGATGTGACAGTGTCTCACTTTTCAGACTGAGTGCAAACACTAGCTGTCTTCCAGTTTCCATCCTGAAACCCAAGAAGGGATATGTGGGCATCTGCAAAATGAAGGGTGCTTAGTTTTTCCTCATCCTACATTTTGTTTTCCAGAAGTCCGGAATTTTAATAAACTGCTCAGCTGCATTTCTCTGCTTTCCTCTCTTCCAGCCACCCACTCCCTGCAGGTACACGCATGCCCAGACAGGCTTTTACAAGAGACATTTTCCCATGCTTTCACTGGTAAGTGGGAATGTGCAACACTGTGCGGGGCCCGCTAGACTAATGGTGATATTAGGAAAAGGATACCCCTCCAAAAGGCATCTCACCGAAATCCAAATTTATCCATGGATACAGAGAGGTGCCGTGGCTGACTAAAACATTTGTAGGTGTTCCTGTCATCCATTGGGATGAGGTCTACGTCACTAAACACAAAGCAATCATAGTCATACTCCTTCAAAGCTTCTGTGAATCCTATATTCAGCAGTTTAGCACGGTTAAATTCTTCTTCTCCATCCTAATTTAAAAACAAAGAAAACCAGTTAAGTGATTATATTTGACAGTTGACATTAGCAGTTTCTTACCTGCTGCTGGATATCGGTGTTGCCACACTGGGTTGACATGCCTGTGATGGACAGAGCTTGAGCCCAAGCACTACCCTTGCAGCACCCACAGGATGTTGGCAACAAGACCGCCCCACCACTGAGAACGCTGCCAGCAGGATGATGACACCTAGAATATCTACAAGCCATGAGGGCAAGGCTGAGGAAAGGCTGGACCTGGCTCAGCTCCTATCTCTTGGTGGGAGTCACCAGGAGGGCAGGTTTGATACTGAGCAGTGCCTATGTCCCACTTCACATACAGACATTTCGGGATTGAATTCTGTGATAAAGAGGAAGCAGTAGTGGGGCTTCCCAGAGCAGCAGAGAGCAAAGGGAGCAAAGGGAGATGTGTTCCTCTGGAAGAAGGGACTCTTGCCAAGAAATCTTGGTGGTGCTTTAGCTGACAGCCAGAAAAAAGGACCACAGACCCTTTCTGTAGGCAGGATTTCAGCACTCTCTTCCTAAGCTCTGCCACAACATGGCTGTTGGACTCATGTGGAGAGGACTCTGCTGAGCAACATGTTGTGAGCACATGCCAGACCTTATTTACAAAACACAAAGTGGCACCAGGACTCAAGGTCTGATGCTCTGCCACTTGCTCCTGATCCTTTGCCAAGTCCCAGACAGACCTGCACACTGAGGAGTATGATGCTCCCTGGACCCCTGAAAGCTGGTTCAGCACATGGCTGTGACACAGCCTGTTACCGGGTAGCAGTGCAAGCTGCTTCCTGCAATTGCTAAAGTTCATGTGCTTGGTAATGGCACTGCTGTGGTGGCACATCCCTCACCATCCATCTGTACTGGGGGCTTCGACAGGAAAATGAAATCAGGAAGACTATCACCATGATGGGAAAGACTTGAAAAGAACTGACACTGTGTCAGGGCACATTTATCCCAGGGCAGGTGCAGCTAAAGAAGGGACCTGCAGAGAACAGGGCAGGAAAGTCTCCACTTTCTCCCTGAGCAATGAGGTACCTGAGAACACATTTGGCCTTTCTCAGGCAGAAGCATTTGAAAAGCATAGCTTTGAGCACAGATAGAGGCTCACAAATTGCTTTAAGTATTTTTGAAATACAAAAAAATCATACCTACAAACCCAAGAATAATTGTGGTTTGAGAGTAAGAATTTTCAGTCCAAGACCCCATTTTGCAGCAGTAGCTTCAAACCTGAACCCTGTACAGGGCAACAGAGCAGGTGCAAGCAAAATCACACACCTCACTGAAGGAGGCTGATATTTTTTGCCAGTCTGGAAACCAAGACTGCCAAATCCTTTTTACCTTTACTCCTCCACACTCTCTGAGCAGTGTTGAGCCAAAGGATTCCCCCATAGTGTGAGTTGTCCCCCCATCCTGCACTACCTGCACCTGACAGTGGATGCAAATCAAGGATGGATAAAATAACGTGCCCAAGAAGCAGCATCTTACAACATCAGTCCACCCAAACAGCTTTCCCTAGTTAATACACAATTAGTTTGGGAAATATTTAATCCAGACTAGTTAATGGAGCTGCTGCTGGAGAGCCAATGCAAGTTCTTGAAATAGCCCTAAGTATCTTTCAAATGAAGGTTTTAATATGCAAGTGTCAAACCAAAGTTTTCAAAATTACTCATCACTTGCCCCAGGCATAAATGATTTCACAGGGCGGAGTGAGCTTTCAGGGAGGAGGATCTGAGCAAATTCTCAGCATCCTTATCTGAAACAAAAAGGTTCACACAATAAATAAGGTGGTGGGAAAATGATCACCATCATGCAATAGCATTGAATACTCGGGTACAGAAAATAAAGGCAAGTGGAACAATGAGCCTGTGGAAGGGAAACAGCTGAAGGCTGTGAGATCTGAGGGTTTTCTTTCCCCAGCAAAGGGGCTGCCCAGCCCCATCTGCCCAGTGCTCCTCAGGTCCCACAGTACCAAACCCAAACCTGGCTCCATAGCCCAAGTGCTGGTACAAAGTCCAATGTGCTCACACCTCAAAGCAACGCTGGGTCCAGCCTAGAGAGCATTCTCATTTCACATTCTTTGGCTGCTCTTTTTCTAATGAAATTCAAGGGAAAAGGCACTTCATACCAGTTTTGCTACCACCAGAGGCTCAGATGTAATTAACTCATGCCTTCAGGTAGCTTCTAGCTCTTCTGGCTGACATAAGGATTAACATCCTACAAAGAACTGCATTTTTAAACTTCTCCCTGAAAAACCTCAAAGCACAGCATAGTGACCACAGCAAGAGCATGCAGGACACCTCCTGCCACCTCATCCATGGAATCCCCAAAATGGGGACCTGCGCATAGGGGGGATCACAGGACAAGCACTTCATTTGGGTATTGCCACTCTCCTCCAAAATAACCACATAGCTTCACACTCCAGAATCCAAGAGATTTGGGGGAAGGGAATCACAACTGACATAAGAAAACAAAAACCCTTCTTCAAGCCATTTTTCAGTAACTTTATATTGAGCAGGTAGCTCATGCAGCAAACTTTGCAAGACTGTTATCAAAGGCAACTGCTTTGAGAGCAGGAGGCTGGTTTTCTGTACCAGGAGATATATAGGGCTTTACAGCATGCATTGGAACAAAAAAAAGACTGCCAAGAGGTTTTGCTTTTTGCAGGAAGCTCTATTACTTTTCCCATGGCAATGTGGAAACATTGGCATGGTTGCAGTATCTGAGATTCAAATCTCTCAAAACTCAGAAGCATGCTGCAGGCTTCCATCTTTGACAGATCCCCAACATTCTGGGGACAAAAACCCACAGCAAACCAGAGTTGGAAAAAAATTCTGTGCTGCTGGTCCTTCCAGGTCAGCACAGAGCACCCTTGAAAAGTGACCCTCAAAAAAGCTGAGGAAGCAGAACTGAAGAAACCTCCAGCCCTCATCTCTGCTTGGCAGCTCCTCATCCCATGGAAGCTGTTTTTTGCCACAAAGAAATAAGACTACTTTGGACTTGCTTGGACAGGGAGCAGTATCCTGAAGAACATGGTAATGCACAGGCAACTGCTGCTTTGATAATGCAGTCAAGCTCTAGATGTAACCTCTACACCTTCCTACATTTTCATACAGAAAAAAATGTAGTCTAAGCACATTTTCTCTATTTTCTCTTACCTGACAATTTTTTCCCAATATTCTCTTGTCCTGAAAATTAACTCATGTCTGAGTTAGTGCTGGTGCCCAGCACCTATTCCTGGCTCCTGATTTTACTCTCTGTATCTCTCCCAGTACATCCAAGTCCATCCCTATTCCCTGATTCACGAGAGACTGGCTGAAGGGAAACAAACTTCTGCCTCAGTACTGCAAAGTCTGATGCTGACTCCTTCTGATGCCTTCAGGGGTATGCTTAAGATTTGAGAATTCACTATAGCTAGGCAGCTGGATAGCTTAGAATATTGAGAGCAAAGGACAGCCTGTCTTTCACATGTTTGCATTCTTCTATATAGATAAGGGGGGTAGCAAGTCAAAACATAGAGTTAGGCTTCCAGGCCTGGTAGGGGCTGGACTGGAGTGGGGATAGGTAATAAGGGACCATCCTGTTGGGTGTTTGGGGCATAGTAATAAGATGGGGTTTAGTTGTGATGGGTGGGCACTAGAGATTATAAAAATGGAGAGATTGTTATGAATTTCCTCTTTGGATCGTCGGACATCACCAGTAAAGCTGCGCTCTCCCTTCACTGCGTGTTTGTCTCACTTCTTATCTCACCCTGCCAGCAACACTTCTTACCCCTGGAGATAAGCAATCAGCCTGAGCAAAAGAACATCCAGGCTTTTTTACTTCCCCATCCCTTACCTTTGCTGAATCTGGTTTGCTTAGCCAGACCTACCAAATGATGGTATATTTTTTTAGTGCCAGACGGAAAAAAAGTATGTTTTTGGAACCATTAGTCAAGCTAGAGGGGTTGCAAACCAGCAAGAAGCCACCTATCCTTATTTTGTCCTGTCTCTTACGTATGAGGCAGCTCTGTAATTCCTCCTGCAGACAGCACAAAGAACTTGTGGCTGCATTTCCCTTACCTCATCTTATACCCATCAGGTGAGGACACATGTTTCTGGCTAGCTAGGAGAGCTCCTAACTTTAATGGGAGCTTGCTAAGTCAGGGATGCACCAAGACAGCCTGAACTACACACACACACAACATCCATGTGAAAGTCCTCGCTCCAGTGACTTGAGCAGGTAGAAACAAAGAGAGAGACACTTTGGTGTTTCTCTGTTAAAGGGTGTTTTGAGGCCTCGGCACAATTACACTGGTCAGAGTAGGAGAGCAGCCACTTGGCAAACTTTCCTTCCCCACCACTGCAAGGGTAAGTAGGAGTCAAGCACAATCCCCTCCTCTGCCTGAATATCTGGGGGTCCAGGTATCCCCTGCAAAATCACATGAATAAAAGCAATGCCCCAACCACTCCACACTCACATACACAACCAGCTCTCTGGAAAATTGCTACCAAGACATTGCAAGTAGCCAGGGGCCAGTGGAAAATAGTTGAGCAACTGCCCAGTTTTCAGGGAATTTGCTAAGTCTTTCCCAAACTTCGCAAACAGTCTGGCTGCATGGGCACTTGTGTGGGCTGAAATGCAGTAAGAAAACTCGTTTCCAGATGTGCCTGTGTGGCAACAGCTGAAGGTGCTGTAGAGAACATGGGTAATGGTGGGGCTGAGGGAGATGCCGCAAATTCATTGATGGCTTCTCATTTGCTAAGGTCAAGCTTGCACAGCACTGGTTGGGCATAATGCCAAGCATGCCCAGCCACATGTCCTCATCTCAGATTTATCTGAAAAATCCTACAACTGCTATTCTACGCATTGGGTTTGGGCTCTTCTGGGGGTGGAGTGTGCAGAGTGAAGCACAATACGTATTCTTCCACTGGCTCCTGTTACATGGCAGACATTTTACAAACATAATCCCCTGACTTCAGCTAAGTCCTACACTGAGGCATTCAGGCATGCAACAACAGCATGGTGGAGACACAATGGACTCATGACAGAAACACATTGTGCTGAAAGGAAGAAGTTTGACATTACCAGTGCAGCAGTAGCAGGGCTCAGCGCTCCTCTTTCTTTCTATGAGATGCAGAGCACAGAAGAGCATGTAGGCAGCGTGTAAGAACCAGATCACACAGTAATTCTCCTTGCTTCAGCGACTGATTTGATATAGACAGGATTAACAAGTAAAGGTAATATTTCCCCACTAGAAGGAAAAATAAAATTAAAAAAAAGGAGGGCAGATGCAAAGGGAAGGACAGACAAGAAAAAGAGAAAAGCAATTGTCAAGACAGCAGAGAAATGAGACTGTTTTCCTACTGTACTTCTGAGAGAATTAATATCTTTTCTGCAACTTTCTCTGTTCAGTGTTCCCACTCACCCTTGAGAGATGCATCCAGTCAGTTTGCCACCACTGACTACTCCACCTCTTCCAGACATAGCTTATTAGAGGTATGCAGAAAGAGGACGTTTATTATACAAATCAAGTAGTCTTACTTGCTAACCTACATCTGCTCCATGTTTCCAGGGCATATATATACCCTCTGTACTGCATTTCACTTCTGCTCAAACTGTGCATAAGGGGTGCATCCGAAAAAACCATATCCTTCAGAAACTTTTGTAGGGGTTAACTTTAAAGCATGCAGCCCTAGTGCTGGAGAACAGGACCAATGAAGAGGAGTAGCCAGCAACACAGGGCAAGGCAAGCCAGCATGCGCTATTCACGGCAGTGGGAACTCCAACCGAGCTTCAGACACTGCCTCCCTTTAAGGGAACCAACACTGCTTTCCTTACCCTTGAACACCACTGATGGTGAAATACCAGCCCCAGCTGCACTGTGAGCTCTTTGCAGTGGAGATGCCTGCTCACCGATAAGTGATGCTCCCAGACCGTGGGTAGGGCAGCTGTCCTTGGTTCTCCACAACTGGCCAGTGAGCTCGGAAAGCAGCAGACCCATCACAGGCCCACTGCCAGAAGCCACATCACACCTTCACTTCTGAGCCACACTCAGGAAAGGGAGATATGCCACCCTGCCACCTTCACCCACCTACACCCTGGGGACCTGTGGCGTCCACAGCTAAACCAACTTTGTGGCACCAGTAACTTGCACAGGCAAATACTGCATATGAAAGGAAATGAGCCTGAAGGATGAAGGGCTAGGGCTGGCCCTTCATTGCTGGACTACAATGGCATCACTTGCTTCTTGGATGACAGTGGAAAGGCTCCTCACAGGGCTTAATTTGGCACAGTCTGCCAGTCTGCAGGCTGCAGATGCTTTGTATCCTCAGCAATGTGGCTGCCAGGCCACAAGCACAGTTGGACGCAGACACTGGAGCATCTTGGCTGCTATACTAGGGAACTACTGCTAATTCTCCACAAATCCCCTTTGTCCACATATCTGTCTATATGAAACAGAGCAAAGTAAGAGAAATTGTAGTAAGGGAGTATTGGTTTTCTTTCTAGGAATAGGTTTCCTCTTACTTTTAATTCTGTAAGAAATTCATCGCTTGAGTGACCATTTTAAATATTCACAGTGTTTGATATGCCAAAACACATCAGCTGATCCAAGCACTGGTTTAAGAAGTTAACATTTTAAGAAGCATGTTATTTCATCTCAGTTTTTACTGAGATAAGAAAACTGCGTATAAATAAACATCCAAAAGAGAAACTGCACTGTGGGATGGTCCAGATGGTGGTCTCTGCTGGGCTGTCAGAACTGCATCTGCCCTCTCACACTGAAGACCACACAAATGCCTGCACATTTTAAACATTTAGAAGTGCAAACAACACCCACTTATTTAAATACCATTATGGTATAAATTAAGACGGCTTGTCTTGAGTGAAAAATATCTTTTTATGCCTTTTATTTAAAGACAGATCCAAGGCCACCAGGTACCAAGAAAAAAAACCAACAACAAAACCAACAACCTCTTCATGACTATTTGTTTCTTTTCTGTTCACCTGAAGACAATCACTTACCTGCTTCAATGCTTTCTCCATCCTGACACTCTTGTGCACTAACATGAACAGAAGGTGCTTGAGAAAGGAAGTGAATCCTAAAACTTTATGGTACATCCAGTATCAGATTAGACATTAAGGCTACATGTCGCCTTAAAGATCTCTGCATGCAATTCTGCAGCAGTTGGGTGGGAAAAAGTAACATTTGGAAAAAGGTATTAAATTGGGCTGTGTTATTAGGAATTTTTTTCCTCCTCACTAAGAGGTTTCTTTAAGCAGAAGCTTTTTAGAACAAATTGTGCCTGAGTAGAAGAGGGGATCTCAGTTTTTCTACCAAAATTATTGAAGTAAAATTTTTATTTTTTTTCAAGGAACCTTATCCCTGCCTGACACCCTACTGCTATTCAAAGTAAAGCAGCGATTCCTCTCTTTTAAGGGGCACAGGCAGTGTTATGACAGCTGTGTAAAGTCTTGTCCAGATATCTTTCTTACCTGGTTAATAACATATACTCCATAATCTAGTTGTTGCCTTTGGAGAATAGGGTGCAAGTAATAGAGCCAGTACTTCAGGTGCTCCTCTCGGTTCCTGAATGGTATGATTATTGCTACTTTCTGAAGTGCAATACAATCCTTCGGAGCAAAACGACCTCCTGCTTTGATCTCTGGGTTTACTCTTGCCACTTCTTCCAGAGTTACAGGCTGGGAAAATTCCACATGTAATGCACCAACTGGAAGAGATGCACAGCACAAGGCAAGTTAACACACGCAATCTATTTTTCTGAACATACATCCTTGACACACATTTGGGTTTTGGTTTGGTTTTCAAGAAACAGAGCTTTTCACCCCAACACAATCCCAGCAGTGCATGGAAGGATTGAAGCTTGGATCATCCATACCCAAAGCAACCTTACATGATCATTCAGAACAAACACTGTGGCCTGTTGGTATCAGACCCCAGCCAAGTCATTGACATTAAACTGAGTCTTAAAAATCCTATAATACGTGTGGCAAACCAACAGCTGTGTTCCCACTGGCATGTGCACCACCAGCTTGAAGCATTGCTCTCCGTATTCTCACACATCTCACAGACCAAGAACTTCAAAAATAGTCCTGCTCTCTTACCAACATAATTACTAATGGCTAGCCACATGCAAAGTGAATAAAATCCCCTTTTCTTGTTTCTTTTTTCCTTGGAGATATTTTCAGTGTTATATAGCCACTCCCCTTACTTATTAAACATCATGGACCAGACATGCTTAAAAAAAACTTCATATCCAGATTTGCATGCAGGTTGGCAATTCCTGCAGATTGTTTCAACAGTGGCAGGTTTTGAAACTGCCAAAACAATCTCTGCTAAAAAAAAGTGGGTAAAACTGAGAAGCCTCTGTGCCACCGTAGAGAGAACTCTGTCTCAGAGAGATTCCCTCTTTAAGCATCCAGGTGATCCTTCTGCAATATGTGCTTCCACTGCTCCAGCTCTGATGGAGCACAAGCCTAACAAGTGTGGCAGCTCCTGTGGAAGGAAAGACCTCTCTTGCTGCCACATCCTGATTCTAGCAAGAACCAGTTAATTCATATATAAACACTGGGCTGTGTACACACACTCATCTCCTCCTAAAACCTCTGCAGCGGGTGAGGATGCTGAAGTCCCCGTGCATAAGGCAGAAAGTCTCCACCATAAATTCTAGGCTGGGGTCACTCCTTAAAGATTTGGCTGCTGTACCCTCCCCTTGTCCTATATTTGGGTGTGCACAGACACACAGGGGTAGAGCTACTGCCTCCTATTTGCATTTGCTTCAGAGACCCACACCCCACCTCAAGGGCAGGCAACCCATGCAGCCATCAGCAGGCGGTACAGTGCACTTTGGAGACCTCGAGAAGGGGCACAAGTGATTTCTAGAGCTCAAAAAGGCAGGAGCTGTCACAATCAACCTTGTGCATCCTTGTGAATAACACATGACTACTAAAAAGCGCAGAAATAAGGCTCCAGAGATTTAAGGCTCATTCTCTGGTTATTTAGAAGAAACTACTTCAGTCTGGTTGCGCTGCTCCACAAACCTCTGCTCAGGCTGGAGAAGTCAAGAAGGAGACTGGCCAAGCAGGCAGAGGTACTCCAAGTACCCGCCGGAGGCAGCAGGGAAGCTTTTGATTCACTGCCTGCACAGCAGCAGGATTATGGACAGGATATATCATCTGCATCATGGACAGGATGCTTGACCTCTGCATTTTGCACTGGTTAATGAAAAACTATCACATGAGGAGCAGGAAGCGATTTCTCAGACTCCAGGTACTGGGATCAGTCTGCCCGCACTCCAGCAGTTCCCAGCTGCACCCCCAACATGCTTGCCCAGTTCTGCATCCTCTCTGCCCCACAGCAACAAGCTGGGTACTGCAGATTCCTGCTCTGCAGCTGCAGGGGCAAGGCCAAAGCTTCTCCAGTCTAAATGTGACTTTCAGAGAGAACTTAGAGGGTGCTCCGCAGTGGGAGGAAGAGGCAGGAATTGGAGAAACTGGGACAGGAAGGAACATGCAGTTGCATGACCGGGACTGGGGCTCAGAGGTGACAGGCTCAGGGGCCATTCTTGTACCTGTGGGACAGGCAGGGGCAGACACCATATCAACAAGGCCAGTGGTGGCAGGTGGGGGAGACAGTGCATCATTTCCTCTGAATTTTGGTGCTGCTTCTGCGCCATGGCAGTGAGCATTTTCCCAGAACAGCCTCTGGCCTCAACCCATTTCTCTGCCCATCAGTGTCACCTCCATTTCCAGGACACTGGTACTTAGAATTGGGATGATGCCACACTTTTGTGCATTTAAAACAGCAACAGGCATTGCACTAGGCATGGGTCACCTAACCAGTCATGGCCAGAAAACAGGATTGCATTGGCCACATGTGTCCAGCATGTTATTTTTCTGCTTTGCTTGCACTCAGCTGCCAGCAGTAGAACCAATCTGGTGGGATGTTGCAGGAAGCAGCTTGGCAGAAGCAACACATCCTCTTATGGGGCCCTGTCAGCCTGGTCCATTCCCAGGTGCTGGGTGGCTACTGTCCCACAAAGCAAGTCCCTTCCTGCCAGGACAGGCTGTGCTCTCTGCTCCCAGTTACTGCACTCTGCTTCTAGTTGCTGCTCCTGAGAAACAAATGTGAGCCCCATCAGCGCCGGGGATACTTTCTGGTTTAACAGAGGTTCTTTTAATGTCTAGCATTCACTCCGTCTAAGAGGGAAGGAAATAGACGTTTGCCATTTATGTGAATTTAGAGAGGAAACCTGCTGGCAACTTGTAAGCTCCAGCTGGGCAAGGACAGCCACAAGTGTTTGGACACTGCAAACAGCGAATTTTGCAGACCCGCATCCAGCAACTCCCCAGGGCCAAATGGGGACCACTTGTCCTCCCAGTACTTGCTCTTTTCTGCCTTCAGGAGACTGAAGCATTAGCAAGGAAAAGATGGGAGAAGAAAACATATTCATGGTAAAAAACAGCTGCAGAAAACAGATTGAACAGTTTCATAATCTTGAAGGGCACTGGTGAGAAATGATCTGTACTGCTTCGACCTCCTGCTTAATAAATCAGTTTTAAAGGCAGCACACCTTCTCATAAATACTGCCCTGAGGGATGCAGCCAACATGCTGTTCAGTGAGAAGTCCTCAGGCATTGGCGCCATCCATGTGCACCAAAGCAGCTGCTTCTGAGACAGGCTGAACACAAATCACTCAGTTAATACCTTCACTGAATATGAAAACAGAAAAAAGCTGAATAGGATGTTTTGAAATACAGAATGACTAAAACAAACTAGACTATGTAAAGCCATGTGGCTGACACAAAGCAGCAGCAACATACCACTCACTACAAATCGACACTTTCAGTCTACCTCCCAAGCAGGACAAAGCTAAAGCCAAATCCATAAACACAGGCCTTCCAACTGTGAACAGAATCACAGTTCCAGTTGCTGATTTTAAATTCTTCTCACTGAAATTTGACTACCTAATAGCAAGCAGCCATAGGGCTGTTATCTCCATAGCATGTTGACTCAGGACATGATTTGCGATGCCAAGAAAGTGTGCAAAGGCTGCTGTGAGTGCCATCCCATCAGTCAAAACTATATCTCTGTGTTTACTAGGTAAACTTTCCAGCCTGATTCACCCCATCTGAATCTTTTTGCTTTTTTTTCAAGTTGACTGCCTGATAAGCCACTGTATATTAAGCCTCTTCTACAAACAGACAGGCAGACAAAGCTGTGTGGACTTGGAACTCTGGCCACCCACATGGCCTGGCATCTGTAGGCAGATGCCTTTAGTGTTCAGCATTACAGAGCTCCAGCAGAGCAGCTTCACCAGCCTCCACTGTGTATTTCTAGAAAAAGGAAACCTTGAAAACATAAATAAGCAACTGCTTATTTAACATGAGCATGGCATCACATCAAAATACTTCAGAGATTGTAAAAGGAGGCTCTAGCTGGCAGTGGCAGGGTAAGAGAGCAAAACACATACCAAAACGGAGCAAGCCCACTCCTGACCCTCTGACACTCAGAAGAGTTTCTGCCCACAGGGGAGGTGCACAGGAAAAGCGCTGCATAGGCACAAATGCCAGGGGCCATCATGCTGCTTACAAACAGGAAGCAGCTTCTCACACAAAGCAAAAAGTGAGGCTTGTAAAAAGCCAGAGGCAGAATAGCACTCAAACCTCAGAAGCCTGACCCACAACCCTGGTGATTTTCTTGTCCCCACTTCCTGACAGCCATGCCTGCCACAAGACCTAAACCTTTTGCCATCTGAGACTGCCAGCACATATCCTCCCTGGTGGTCATCCTGCCGACTCAAATGAAAGGAACCTCATGCAGGAAGCCCAGAATCTGCTCAGCCTAAATGCTATAGTAAAACAAGAGTGTACTCCAGCCTGCCTAGATCATAGGGAGTGGTCGAGGGAGGCTCTAGGGAGTATTTTCCCAATACTGGAAGTGTTGGGAAAACTCAGGAAGCAACACCCTACAGGGCCAAAATTGTACTCTTACATCCCTGTGGCGGCTACAAACAGGATGGTAGCAAGAAGGTGGGAGCAGGTGATACAACAGTGGGCTGCTGCCACAAACTGCAGCCCCAGAGGGACTCAGGTAGGACAGAGCTGGAATAACCCCTTTTTCAGAAGGGCAGTGCATACCCAGTAGAAAGAAATACAAGGAAGGAGGGCTGCTGAGCTGATGGACAGGCTTGGAGAGGTTATCCAGCAGTCTGAGTCATCTTCATGAGCACTTCACTGGGAAAACCAGCAAAATTCACCTGCATGCTTTAAATCATGTGTCAATTTCAGATTATTAAGGTAGTGAGAATGAAAGCAAAAATCATGTAGCATCGGTTGGAAAAAGTCTCTCCCCAAAGAGAGCAGAAAACAATATTTCCATTTCCCTGGTCAAGAGCCCAGTGCTGCTCTCCACCCACTGAGCCATGTGTGCGCCCACATGCCATGCTCAGACAATCCTTATATGAAAGGAAAGATGGAAAAGAGAAGCAGAACTCACAAGAGGGGAAAAAACCCCAAATAACCCTCTCTTTGCAGAGGTACAACAGAAAAGGGAAGAGTGGACCCATCAGCTGCAACAAGCCAGCACTGGCTGGAAAAAAACACTATCAGCTCCACACCAGAAAATGTGGCGGGGGGCAAGTTCCTCCAGTTTCCCCACTCCACGCTGTGAAGCAGGGCTGGAGAAGTGTTCAGCCCCCAGACCTACATGGCAGCTCCAGGGCACACAGTTGCATCCCACAGCTCGGCCAAGTAGTAATTTCCTCTTAAAATCATTAAAATAATTTTCTGTCAACTAAACTTCAGAGATGTGCTTGCACCTATTCAGATGGCACCAGCCAGGCCCAAATTATGGCTCAGCCCTGTAGTGGGCAGGAACAGTGGAAGGGACAGCCCCCATTGTCCCTCACCCATCTGGGCCTCCGAAGCAGTCCCCTGTCCTGACACGCAGATGGGCATGAGGAAATGGGACACTGCTGCCCCTTGCTGCCTGTAACCCGTGTTCCCCTTAAGCGTTTAAACAAAAAAAAATCTCCTTGGGTCTTTCTGGATACATCTCAGCGAGGAAAAAAATGCCCTCCCAAGGGCTGGGATACAATGCCATTTGTAATGTGGCATTCCTCTACAGATGTGAGCTAAGCCAACGCAAGGCTTGAAGCTGCTACATGAGCACATGTCCTGTCCCTGGCAGGCTCATACAACCTCTGGAATCTGCAACAGTGGACTCCAAAGGGAAACAAGCTGAAAAAAGTGAAGGTGCATCACATGCACTGGCAACGTTGGGTATGCATGACAGTAGGTCTATGTGATTAACTCAGCAACTACAGCCAGAGAAAAAAATTTCTTAATCCAATCCCCAACACTGCCTATTCTAACGTAAGGAATCACACTAGCACATGATGTCTTTAAAAAACAGGGCCATTTCCAGATTCAGCAAGAGAGGTTTGCAGGTAAGTGCCCTCAAAGGACCCAGTAGGGACAAGCTGAGCATCAAGACCTCCTCCAGCCCAGAGAAACAGGGATGAGCTGGACACTGGAATTGCTCCATCCATGTCCCAGAAAAATCCCTGTCTTTGGCCCCACCACTGCAGCACTGCTGTAGACTGGCTGATTTTGTCCCCACAACCTCTCAACCAATCCCCATTCTGCCCTGTAGAGAAGGGTGCAGAAGAGGGCAGGGAGTGGTGGCTACAGGATGCTGTCTGAAGAGTAGGGTCCACTGGTGAGGAAAGGAGGTGAGAAGTGGAGTCCAGCAGCCTAGTGGCTCCAGCTTGCTTGCAAGGCCACCAGACCTAGAGCACCTCCCTCTGCTGAGGACTGTGTACCCCAGCATACTTCCCTTTCGGGTGGGGATGGCCCTCAAAGCAGAAACACCACCTTTCTGCTGAGTGAAATCAGACTAAGGAGTTCCACATCAGAGGAGGGAAGTTAGAGCTTAACTGACTTCTGCATCCAAGTGCAGTTTTGGAAGCTGCAAGTATTTGTCTCTTTCCAAACACAAACTTGGCTCAAATTCGAAAGAAACTAGCTATTGCTTCAGATCATCACAGGCACAGAAACAAGCACATTACAGAACACTAGATGCATGAGACAAAAAACTCTCCCTTTCTCTGCCTGTTGTGCCATGTGCCTGAAACAGCTGCTCTCCAGCATGGCACAGTACCTTTCCAAGTTACTTTGCGAGCCTAATTAACAGTCCTTGACCTCCACTTTGACCAGATAGAAGGATGCTAGGGATGTTCTCGCCAGAGGCTCCTCCCTGCCCACTAAGAAAGCCTGTGCTCCCAACCACACAGCTGTGGAGCTGTTGGTTGTGTTGCCAGG
Organism: Neodrepanis coruscans; assembly: GCA_013400695.1. Lineage (NCBI taxonomy): Eukaryota > Metazoa > Chordata > Aves > Passeriformes > Philepittidae > Neodrepanis > Neodrepanis coruscans. The sequence goes on from VYZS01046162.1 coordinate 17,626, forward strand.
ATCGCACATCTGCTCCCTGCCAAACATCTTAAACATATTCTTTGGAAAAGTTTAATATGGTTTCTCAACCACTCGTTTGTAGCCAAAAAAACCTAAGTTTAAGCAAATTGGTCCACGTGTTAGTTCCCCTTCCCCCAGACCTCTCATGTTGCTTTCTGAGTTTCTGTTTTACTTTTTCAAAAGAAGGCAGTGGAGGGACACAGCACAACCTCAGCTTGTGGCCATCAGCAAAGTAATGCCTGCAGCACTCAGGCTGGGGGGTAGGCAGGAGGGAGGAGAGGAAGCGTGGCTGTATCAAAAAGGTTTACAAAAAAAATGATGAGGAAGAAAAAAAGAGCAAATCAGATAGCAGCAAGTTCAGAATAGAGGAGAGGGAGATACTGCATGTAAAGTAAATGCTTTCTCTGTGTGGTATACTCCCTGTGTGGTATTAGAAGTGACCCTACAGATTCAGAGGTCCCCAGTTTCTGGGGCAGAAACACCCCACAGGGAGACAAGAGCGCATGACTGTAGGCAATGTGACAGCATGACCAGACCTCAGGCATGCCAAACCTACCAAATCCATCCAGCCCTGGCAGTACCAGAAGTCTTCTTAAAAAATCATGGGTTTAGTGTCTCTAAAGTTTTCATCCTCTTGCCCAAATTTTGCCCTACTAGGTTCATACATTAACCTTTATTTTTCTTTTGTCAATATCCTTCAATTATTAGTGTTCAAGGTTATCAGTTTTCTAAACTTAAATCTGGGGATGAGAAGCTATTAAGACTCCTGACTGCAATGTTTAGCACACTTGAGTCTTTCCTAGGAGATCCTCATGGCAAAGAGGGTAAGAGCACATCTCTTACATTGGCCATCCCAGCCACACCTAGTATATATGTAAATGGGGGGCAAAAATGGCTAAGAAGATAGCTGTATTCTAACACAACCTCCATAAATACATGCACTAAACTGGGCAGGACTTGAAAATTACATCCCTGAAATACAGATAAGACTGTCCATGAAATTCTGCTTTGCAGACTTCTGACTGCCTTAAACTGAGCTCTTTTGGAAAGGGATTTTACAACCAAAGAATCTGATCCCTTGTGCAGCCCCCTCCCTAAACAAGCAGACACATAACTACCCCATCATAAAACCACAAAAACTGCATAAAAACGATAAAGCATTTGAGTGTTTTGAAAGCACTTCAGCCAACTCATAATATTTCTACAGAGCAACTTTTTATTAGAAAAAAAACAACCAAAACCAACACCACAATACTATTCCTGAAGAATTTAACAATGCTCTAAACTGGAGCATAGATGCAAAGTGCTTATATTACCATGTATTAGAGAATTTCACAGCTGTTAAGGATTTTCAAATCAAAGTAGAATTATAGTATTTCTCCAGTCCTGATTTATTCTTTTAAATTATAAATAATGGCAAGTGAACCATAAAAGCACATTTTAAATTTGGCAGCTTCTTGTAAGAGATTAAACCTTATTCAGCTAATGCATTTGCGGCAGATCAAAGCAGCAGGGATTGTAAACTACTTTCTCTAAAGACTGCTAGGAAGAAAATCCTGTGCTTCTGAAACAAGTACCTGGCTATTTTACCACTCAAAAAGCCTGAGCAGCTCAGTCATACATATCCTGTGTGAGTCACCACATGCTTCACAAAGACAACAACAGGGGTGGAGGGGGGGAAAGGGGAGGGACAGGCCGGAAATAAATTTTAAAAAATAGAACTATGTGTATTTCAGTAAGTTTAGGTTCATGTTGAGGAAATGGAGCAGTTGGAGCCACCTGTTCTTGTCAGAGCACTTATCCATGGTTTTGGGAAGGTACAACTCACAGGAAGGTCCCTGCTGTTTCCTGCTTATTCCGTTCGTACTGATAAGGAGTTTAGTGCACAAAAAGAGGTTTTTCAAATTCTGTGTGGGTGATTTAACTGCTAGAAATGCTCACCTCTTTGTTCGTAACAGCAGCCTTAGAGATACATAAGATGTTGATCAGAGCAGACTCAGCTCTGAACAACATGTGAGGCATGACAGTTTTACAAATGCAAAACCTAAAAAGAGCAGGAAAAAATGAACAGTTTCTCATCTACATGCTGGCTATAAATCTTGACATTGTGACAAGGACAGGCTGCATATGACTGCACTCCCCAAAAGTAGAGAAGGTAACACAACTAGAAAGCATTTGCCTATCACCTTGTAAAGAGCTGCTTTTTAGGTGTCCCTGTAGTTTGCTGACTGTTGTAACCATTTCCAGTAACCTTATCTGGCCTTTGGCAGATTGAGCAAATTGCACTAAAGATTTTACGAAGACAATTCAAAACACTTTAATTGATCTTTCAGCAACTAACTTCAATAACACGTTGAATCTTGAGGTCACTAAGAGTGTTTCTGCAAACTCCAGGCGTTTCCAAAGCACATGATGCACTCTCGACATGATCAGAGTAAGTGGAGACCATTTAAAGGAAAGCCATATTCATAAAAGGTTTCCGCATCTACTGTGAGAACAGGCTTGCACAGCCACTTTCAACTTAAAGTGATCAAGGGGAAAAAAGTGACAGATGCAAATCAAAAACAGCAACAAAAACATAGCACAGTTTCTTTTAGTGACCTCAAAACCACTTTCCTAAAATAACAAATCAGCCATTTGTAATGCAGACGCATTGACCCATAAACAGCTGATCAGCAAGCACCGAGAGGGATGAATTTTGCACCGGTTTCCTAAACTGAAAACCACAAGTAGGTTCTCCGAGGTTCCTTGCCCCATTGTAATATCAAGTAATAAAGGTGCTCATACTAATATGTCACACTTGATGGATGAGAGAGATGATTCCCAGGCTCCAGAGCCCAAATAGCTTGTGGCCAGGTCACCCTCAACTAGGTCACCAGCAGGACATCGTAACAAACTCTACTTTGACAATTGGAGTGTCTGTTCAAGGGGCAGCAGTTACAAGCGGCAAGTCAGGTGAAAGAGCATCTTAAATGGACGAAAAAGTCTGAAATTTATCTCGTCCTCACCTCTGCCCTGTGACAAAGCCAGTGCATCAAAGCAGCTCCAGCTCATCACGTAGTAAAAATGAAACCACCAGCGGGCTGCAAACCCACTAACATCCTGCCAGTATGCCAGCACCCAAGAGGTCCTGGGAAAGGCCTGTGGGGAGCACAGCTCCACTGCAGATAAAACATATGCCAGGCTGCCACGTATCAGGATACTGCATCACAGAACCAAATACACGGGAAGCGCCGCTGGGATGCCCAACAACTGTATTCATGACCCTGCTCTAGAGCCCATTTTAAATCCGTGCCGCTCATTCGGCAGGTCCGCGCACAGAAAAGGCTGCGAAAAACCTGCACAGAGCAAACAGCCTCTCTGAGCCTTTCTGGGGCATTGCGCAAGAACAGCATTTTGAGTAGAGTTCCCAGAGGAAATTACCCAACCTCGCCGACAACCAGAAAGCAACCTCGCCGGGCGGGGAGGGAGCCCTTCCCGAGAGCGACAGGGCTCCGCTCACCGCTGCCGTCCTTAGGCAGCATCCGCGCCGCGGTCCCTCCTCGCAACGACTCCCCAGAGATTCTCCCACAATCCCCCTCCGCCGGCGGCACGCGTGGGCAGCCGTGCCACTGTCACACTACACCGGCCCCGTGAGGTCAGGCACCTGCAGGAAAACCGGGATCCGGTGGCGGTCTCCTGCGCCGCCTCTCCCGCGGACGGCGGGAGTGCAGGCAGTGCAGGAGTGCCCTTCCCCCGAAATCCCGACGGGACGGCACTCACCGAGCAGCGGGGAGGGCTCGGGGCAGGGGCCTGGCGGTGGCTCGGCGGGCGGGGGCAGGGCCCGGGTGGCGGGTGGCGGCGGGCCGGAGAGCTGCAGCGAGAGGTTGCCGG
>VYZS01046166.1:0-27233 GCA_013400695.1 Neodrepanis coruscans
ATCCTCCCCAACCTACAACATTAAGCATATGTAGACAATTATAAAACAGATTGCTTTACCTGTTAGGAACAGGTAATTTCGTTCATATGACAGGAATAATGACCCTTCCACCAAGGACCAATATTAATATCTATTAATTATTTTAGATAAAACTAAAAGAAATTCTCCACACAAAAATACATTTAGGCTATATTTCTGTCTATAAAGAAGTTGATGTAAGGTAATATTAACAGAAATAATTTGGAAGTGTTTTGTTTATCAACATGTAGTAGCACTGTTCACAGCTTACCTCATCACAGTTCTCCTGAAGTAAAAGAAGTTAATATATTTTGTACTACCTCATACTATATGATTTATTAGCTATGTTTTATTTGATTGGAAGAAAAGGAGTTTAATGTAGTTCCTGAAATCAGCTTTTAGCATGATGACATAAGAAGGTAGTGCAGTCAGCAAAAATCATGAACTTCTAATACATCCCTTTGGGTTTTTTCATCAATTTAACTGTATCCAATAATTCAATCCATCAGAAACTGCGGAACAGCATATAAATGTGTCCTGTGTGACACATTTCTTCATGTGTGACACAAATCTTCATACTCTGTGTAACTATTCTACAGCAAGCAATGAAGGCTTTACTAAATTCTCAAGCAAGTGAGTGTCAAAATATTTGGATGGGTATCCAGCATGACAGCTCTGACAGTTAGTGCCTGCTACCCTGGACTTGATGATGCATTTATACACTGACAAGCTTCAACTTGTGAAATTTCAAATTAATATCATGAAGGAAGGTAGCACAAGGCAACTTCTGATTAGTTTTAGCATTAACATATGGAAATATTTGGCATCCTAAAAATGCATCAAGGACTTTCCAGATACTTTTGAGATTTAGGTAAATAAAGATTATTTCTACATCTTTAGGATGTTCAGTTTTCATTGCAAAAGCATATGAACAATGAAACAAAAAATCTTAAACATTTTTACTTTATTAATCTGATCCAAGTCTACTAGGTTTACAGAATTAAGGCTTTTACCACTGATTTCAACACTTTTGGAACACATTTGGTGTCTATTTCAAAGGGTCAAATTATGATGTTATTTAAAAAGTAGCTCCATCAGTCCACAGAATCACTCACACTATTTTTATTTAAATCAAATTTATTTTGACCAGTCCCTTACATAGGTAAAAATTCTCAATTCAGGTTTTTTTAAGAAGACTAACTACTGAGAATGCAAATGTTATGTTCTACAGCAATGCATAACTTCTTCAGAAACAGTAGCCAACAGAACTGTGTAATCAGAATAAAATTAGCTATTCGTATCCTTTCATTATTTTTGAAAAATCAAATGCTGTGATTGCATGTAGTCTTAAACAAAGGACATTGATTTCTATGGCTTAAATCACGGTAAGAGTTGGTGTAAGAGAAAGGCTAAAATAGTTGGTATTCAGAAACTAGAACCTTATCGCTGCTAATGGGTTGCTATGACATTTACTTAGTGCAGAAATAAGACAATGAAGTATTTGCTTTTCTCAGTAGCCCAGTTACGAAGTAGGACATGAGATGAGAATAGCTGTGACGCTGAAAGTGAGATGCCATCCTGATTTTTTCTACTTTCTTCACACTGAATAGTTGGCTCAGGCTCAATAAGAGTACTTTCATTCAAGTCACTATGAGCAAGGGTAAGAGAGTAACACCTTACACTGAAATGAATATCAGTGTACTATTAATGATGGTGCCAATAAAATGATCATCCTTCTCACACCATCATGTGTTCACTTCCACATCCACAATAACACAGATTTCACATGCAGTGAAATGCTAATTTTACTGAGTTGGTGGTCCCATAAAACAAAAGCAGAAAAAAATCAAGAAACAATTAAGTATTAGGAGAAATAGGAACTATGTTTTTGAATCAGAATGAGAGAGTACTATAAAGAGAAAAAAGGCCTGTGCGCATTGGGACCCAAATTATCTCTCAGTGGTTAAGTTACAGGTACGATCCTACAGATAGCTGCCCTGTCAGCTTCTGCTGTTATAAGGATGTTCAGTTCATTAGCTAAAGTGTGTTCCAGAGTGTGGAAGACAAAGGAGCAAATCCAACACCACCATTTGATCTTGCACTTCTCAATTTCCACTTTTAATAAAGAAAATTGCAATGAGGAAATCAAGCTATTGGTCTGAAAACACTCAGAGTTTTGCTCACCCTTCAAGAAGCTAAACAAGGTAGTAGTTTTTATTCCATTTCATGGACATAGACTACAGAATAAGAAACTGGATTTAAAAATGGTAATAATAATACAAAATTTCTGGTTGAATAACTTCTGACTCAGATATGTTGTAGATATCTGGAGAAATGTGTGATGTATACATTCCATCAAGACACTGAACAGAAAAAAAAAATAAAACAAACAAAGAAAAAACAAACCCCAGAAAAATAATTAAAGAATCTGTGGAAAACAATCTTGTGTTGCACATAGAGGCTGGGTTAAATAAGCAAACAAATTTTCAGGATATATAGAAAAATTACAAGAATGAAAAATAACATAGTTGTGAATCTATCAAAAATTACATTTATTGATGGAAAAAGAAAATCTTTAATGGGAATAAGACTGGACATCTGATGTTCTCCTAGAAAATTTTCAGAATATCAAACTCTGACCATATTCTTTTTATATATTCTTTTTTATATATTCCACATATAGAAAGTCTAATATTTAACATCAGATTTATTATTTGAAAATATCTGATATTGCATAGGATTTCTGATTCATCAGACTCATAAAAAATGTACTGCATAAACTAATAAAAATGTACATTAAATTTAGCAAAATAAAGCAATATCAAGACACAGTTGGATCACACGACCAATGTGATCTCCATTCTCTTTCTTTATAATATGCTCACTGCCAAGATGTCAGGAGTCCCCAAATGCTAGGAAGGAAATGGTGAGTCAGTTCAACATTATTGCTGGCTTTTAAATTCTTGTGACAGTTGTCTTGTTTCAGATTCTATGTTTAGCTGAGCCATGTATTCACTATCTCCATCCTGATCTTGCTAACTCAGGGAAAATGTCAAACTCTTAGTGAACCTGTGAGAAACATTTACACCACCAGCAGATCCACTCAACTGCTGACAGCTGTTCATTTAAAATAAAGGCCACACCCTGGTCCTTTTGTGACAAGATGAAGTCAGCTTTTTTTGCAAGATCTTTGGTCAGCCACACCCCACATAATTTTTTGGCTTTCATGAGCACATCATACTTGCTTACCTCCTCTGAGACTTCTTCTGGTTTAGGAGTTTATTGATCAGTCACAGAAATATAATGCCAAAAGCCTCAAGAAGAGAATGAATATGCTGTTGTACATAGTAACAGATGTATTCAATGACAACTAGATTCCGACAGATAGTTAAACCTCAATATAATACTCATCATGAAAATAGTAAAGAATAAATTCCAAAATATTTCTTTCAGATTTTCTATTCTGAACTGTAAATATTATTAATCTTTTTAACTTGTTTTTAGGAAAGTAATCATCCTAGAACTTTCAGCTGCAAGTGACTGAGTCTCCTTCAAGTGAGCAAAGTAGATATATCTTTAAGGGAACGCTGTGTTCTGCTATGCCAAAAAGGGACAAGACATCTCTTCAATGGGTAGTTGATGGCTATATAGCACTCCTCATATCCTAGTTACCTACTATAGAATAATGGATAGGGTTAAAAATTAGAGAAGAAGAATTACAGGGTAAAAAGCTGCTGTTGCTCCCTGGAAATGATCAACTCGAACCAAAGGTACACAAAACACTGATAAACACCGGCTACAGATCATGAAACAGAAAGGGGAGTAGTGTAGAGTCACTGTGGCCTCCTTCCATAAACATCCTGCAGTTAGGGAAAGATGGTGGTGCTTTGAAGTTCAAAGGCTGTACTTTATCTGTCCACCAAGGGAGATACATGCCAAGAATGACTACTCAATTAAGCACTTATGACTAGAGTCACTCAAACTCCACCTAAAATGTAAAGAAATAGTATAAAAATAAGTTGGAAATATGGGGACTCGGGAGGAAGACTTCCACCAACACTGCTGGGGCAGTTGTTGGACTGAACCGGCCTTCCCTGCTCCCTACAGATCCCTATTGGGTAAGAACTGCATTCTATGTGCATTCAGTACTGCTTTTAGGGCTAAAGCTTTATAATGTATTAGCTTTATAAGTATAAGCTTTATAAGTATATTAGTAGATGCTTTTGTATTAGAGCTTGTGTTTGTGCTTGCTTTGTGGTATTGGTAGGTTGTTTTAAATGTATTTTTGCAAATAGACACTATCACCGATGACTGGCAAACCTGATTAACCTGTCACAATTTTTAGTATTAAGAGTGTGCTATTACAAACACTGTTAGAGTTACCCTAATGAAGTGTTGACAGTTGCTAGCAGTGGATAACATGTTGGGAAGACTCACTGAGGGGTCTTCTTTCTCTATTGACTTAGGCCCCTCCTAGAAAGGGCAATTGAATGCACCCTCCAATTTGTGAATCTGTTCGGTGAAGGGTCATCCCAATATGGGATTCTGACAGATTGATCGGATGTTAAAGAGTTGAAATTTCCTGGGAACATTGATAGACAAATAAATTACTAAGGGTTGAGAGAATCTTCCCTCTCAAAGGGTTGGGGAACACCCCCACACCCTCTTTTAAGTGTCACCTACTTATTAAATTTTTCTTTTTTTACTGCATAATATGAAGCAAACAAGTTCATTTTAAACATGAGACAATAAGTTCAGTGTAAGACACTGAAAAATCCAGCAGTCTAATGTTGGCTGGTTAAGGTATTCACTAGGGATGAGAAAGATCTAGGTTGCTCCATGAGCTACTTATAGATGTTATCCAATATCTGTCTCACATAAAATGTATAGTCTTTGGAACACAGAAAAGATTCCAGGTTCTTTTCTCAAGTGAGATTCTAAACCAGAAGGCTACTGAGTTATCATTATGCTTGCACTCTTTCTGATCCTATAAATTTTAATTAATTTCTACACAGTGAAACAGCTCCAAAAAGTAGAGGAAAAAGTATTCTTAACTCCAGTATAGCCTACAGCCCAAGTATCAAGTTGAGAGGCTTGGGTGTGATGTGAACCTTCTCCTTACTGCTTATAATATCTGTCAGTGTGTGTAAATGAGAACATATTTTAGGTAAGTACAGGTGATTTTTTTTTTTCACAAAAGGAAGAGCTGATGCATTTGGTGAACTGTATGTATATCACAGACATTGAACAACTGTGGAAACTAACTGGAGAAATCATCAATTTTTTCATTCTCATTGTACTTAGCTGTTATGTGTTTCACGAGTTCTAAACTCAGGAAGTTCAGGATATGTATGTATACACAAAAACAGAATGCAAAATTATAAGGGAATATAGTCATCAAAAATTGAGGCATATTATGACAGGCTGAATTATATCTGCAGTTTACATGAGTCCATTATATCTTGTATATATTAGGTGAAAGTCTCAACCTTCTGAGTGATTAGCTTAGAGCTGAACTTTTGAGTTTGAACTTTTGTTTAATTATGTGGGCAAAGAAGAAAACAAAGACAGAACCCATTGAAGAAATAAAAGCTAAGTGTGCCTGCTTAAGGATTCGTTGACTACATACTACCAAGCTTACACAAAGCCACATCTTGTTGTCATTCATTAGGTCAAAGAGCAGAGGAAATTACATTTCTTAGACTGAGGGCTCTCAGTCCTGTGTTATTGATTACAATAGTGCTGTGGACTCAGTGGAATATTGGGTAAATGAGCAGCTTTTACATAATATCAGTGTCCTGCAAAAGTTGGCAGTGAAAAAATAAGGTAGTTTTTTGCAGGTCAGTCTGAAACTCAAAAATGGATCAGTGGACCTCTTATACATTAAAAAATCATAGAATAATGTTGGAAGGGGCTTCAAATGTCATTAAACCAGCCTAATGCTCAAAACAAGGTCCACTACAGGTTCAAATCAGGTTGCTCAGAGTTTTGTCTAGATGGGCCTTGAAAACCCTCAAGGATGGATGTAGCACAACCCCTCTTGATGCTACAAAAATTGCTTTTTACTTATACCTAGTTTGATATTAGATCCTACCATACAGTCACTGGCCATTTTGGCAAAAGCTAAACAAATAAGTGCACAAAAGGTAATCTTACCTGTAATTAAGATTACAGGATAGAGTCACAGAAAATCTGAGTTTGGGAAGGAGCCCAGAATAGAGTCAGCTATGGAATCGGACCAGTTTTCTCAGGGCTCTGCCTGGCTGGGCCATTTTCTAAATCAGCAGACATTTGCTTTCAGTAAACATCACAGACTTTTAAAGAAAGACCACACTGCTTCCTGAACTAACCCTTGTGTATTTTATCCTGGGAATTTATCCCTATGATACTGTAGACTTTATGTTAAGAAGCTCAGTTCACAATTAAGTTAAAAAGGCAGAGCATGCTATCCAGTTAACCATCAACTTTCATCTCTTCATTTGGATGTGTGTTTGCAGCTAATGTCGCTAATATTATTTAAGTATCAGTTTTCATTTATTCTTCTACAATTCTCTTTGTTAAATGTCATTGACAAGTGTTAGGTATAAAAGTAATGGTGGTATAGTAGAAAATGAATTTATGGAAGGGAACAGATTTGCAGAAGCAGTAGCAGTGTTATTGGCGCTTCTTGGTGCTTGTTGTTTCATGTGATTACTAGAGATCAGACTGTAGTAGTTGAAATTATCTGCTGAAGCAGAATATGAAAAATGCCTTGATGTCCATTTTACCATATCTTGATTATGGGTATGTCTTTAATTCATTTTCTCTTTCACAGGAAAAAACAAACAACTCTGGAACCCACTCTGTCCTTGGGATTTTAGGACTGGAAGTTCTGAGTTCTTTTCAAATATTTATGTCCCGTATGGAAAAACAGAATACTGTTATCATGTCAACCATCAAGCTAACATCTATTTTCAGCAGACAGAATGCATAACTCCCCTGCTGATATTGCCCAAAGCCTTTTTCATTCTTTTGACTTTCAACCTATGAAAGTTGATAATTAGAAAGCAAGAGAGTAATTACAAACTTTTTAAACTAAAAAAAAAAAAAATCTTAAAATATTAAGATAAATAAGAATAAAATGTTTTTGGTTTCTCTTCTGTCTTAATATTTATAATTTAAGATATTCTACTATTTTGTAATTATTCCTATGAGGTGTAGTGCACAAGCTATTTACAGGAGATGAATGGAAACATGAAAGTTAAATGTTCCATTACACTCATAGTGTATTGCTTCTTAATTTATGTCTTGCTTTGGGCAATGCAGGAGATTGTTTTGGCAATTTCTGGATGTCTGATTCAAATTCTATAGATTTATCTTCAAGGCCGCTTTTATTTCTGATTTGAAAAGCATTTGGTAGACAGAAATTTCACCATGCATTTGTCAGATGAACTTCCTGTTTATCTTATTTTGCTTGTGGCAACTTTTTGGTTAAGAGAGGAGAGAAGAGTAATAACCATTACTTTCTCTAATGGGACAGGAAAATATAGGGCTTGAAGACAATGAAAATAATTACATATTTATGAAACCCTAAAAATATAATGTCAATTTTTTTTCTCTTAAGCAACATACTCAAAATTAGAATAAAAATTACAAAGATCAGCCTGAATAAATATTTCCCATGATGCCTTAAGGGGTATGCTTAAGATTTGAGAATTCACTATAGCTAGGCGGCTGAGTAGCTTAGAATATTAAGGGCAGAAAACGGCCTGTCTTTCACATGTTTGCATTCTTCTGTATAGATAACAGGGCAGTAAGTCAAAACATAAAAGTTACCTTTTCAAGCCCAGTAAGAGCTGGACTAGGGTGGGGATAGGTAATAAGGGACCATCCTGTTGGGTGTTTGAGGGGCATAATAGTAAGATAGATTTTAGTTGGATAGTGTGTAATGGGTGGGCACTGGAGGTTATAAAAATGGAGAGATTGTTATGAATTTTCTCTTTGGATCATCGGACATCACCCNTTATGAATTTCCTCTTTTGGACCATCGGACACCATCAGTAAAGCTGCTCTCTCCCTTCACTGCGAGTCTGTCTCACTTCTTATCTTGGCCCAGCCGGGGCCTGATGGCAACAAAAGGACTCGGCACCATCCTAGCTCCTTCCCTCACCAGTCACTGGCCCCGGAAGAGATTCATTTGTCTGTCTTTGCATTTTTATTGTCGGTTTTCTGTATGTGTGTGAAATAATGCTTGTTGGGGTTTTTTTTTGCATGTTGCTTCTCTTGGTCTCTCTTGTCAGTACCACGCCCCCCGGAGGGTAAAACCACGACAGTGCAATTCTTTCCCTACCTCAGGAAGTAATCCACTCAGCCTATCACATTGTACTGTAGGGTGGGGCTGCCCAGTGTGTGGCTCTTAAGCTATATGTAACTCATAAAGAACTTGGTGTAGTCCCATACTGGAAAAACTTCTGTGACCAGAGCTGGCACTGTAGTTCATCATCAACTGTACTTGAATTGGGTCAGGAGGCAAGTATGAGAGACTAGAAATGTCAGTATCCACAGGAATTTCTGAATTGACGTGCCTACCTTGTCCACTTCTTAAAGGAAACAAGGGTTGGAGAGAAACTTTCATACTTCTTTGAAAACAAAAGTATTTTGCAACAGTACAAATCATGGGTGATATATTTAGTGGCTTTCCAGGTTACAGGATCTGATTTGGAATCTCAGAAAAGCTGGTCACTGCTAAGCTAGATAAAATATATACTGATGCTTCTATTAGCTATTAATAGCACCATGAACATTGTATCATTTATATAACTTACATTGTTATAGGAAATATTAGCAGATGAAAAGTAACTATTTCAAAGTTTTTAAGCGCATATCTAGATAGAAAGTGTAACATGTAATGTATCCATACCTGGATTCTCTACTAGCTGGAGGCAGACATGAACAGAGTTTTCCAGGATTATAGAAAGGCTTATGTTAATGTAAATATGCAGATATCTGTCATCTGGAACTGTGAACATGAATAATGGACATTTTAAACAACTGTTTTATATTAACACTTTTTAATAATCCTGGAATGTTTTATGAATTTGTTTCAAAGAAATAGTTGCTAAGTGCTCAGAAGTTACAGCATTTCAAGTAAAGACTGATTCAAATGCTCATGCCAAATCAGAATAGAATGTGCAATGGGAACAAGTTTCTAACATCATACATGAATGCTTCAGCTACTATGCATTTTGATGCAAATCTTTCCAGCACTAGATGTAAGGCTATCTATAACAGAGAGAGCCCATTTTTAAAGGTAAAACCCCAGGGAACTAGATGCTATGAAGTTTCAAAATGAATGTTGTCTGCATGAATGTGCCTTAATGTTATTCTATCCTGAGATAATTGAGACAGTTTGGACACAACAGCAGTAAAGAAACAAGTTATTTATATTTGTGTATGCATATTACTCAAATTCAAATATTATCCCAAAACAAAATAAATATGATGATATTATAAATTGTCTTGTGCTGTACATAGCTGGACACTCACACCTGTAAAGCATAATTGGAAAGACACATACATACATGTAAATTTATATGAATATCAAACAAATATTACTTAAAATAACTTTTTAATTATATTATTTTGGTATATCCTTGCTAATGTTATGCATTTGGACAGATTAACTTGAAAGATCTAGATTTAATTTTTCTAAAATTATTTGATTTCTTGCTATAAGAAAATAAAGCAATGAGATATCATTTTAAACAGCAGTGTCCTTCTTTTTCCTAGAACATTTAAATATAAAGTTTCCACTCAGGAAAAAAAACCTGTTAGTTAAACTGAAAATGCTTATGTCTCTCTATAAACAAGGAAGGCTTCTCATTCCTTTTTCTTCCAGTAGTATTCCTAAAGGCAATTGTTATTGTGAGGAAGACATAAACTCAGCTGTCAAGAAAATGTAAGTTGAAGACGAGTGGATTTAATTTTTTATTACTCAACTGCTCAAGGAACATTTTTTATTTAAACTTCAATATATATTCACTATTATTTTTTTCAACTTTAACTTTTTTGTGAAGGCAGAGAAATTGAACATCAGTTTTGTATTTTAGGCCTGATTTGCTAAACGTTAAGTGCGGCATATATTTAACACTCAAAATTTCTCTTCAATTTCAATTAAACTCTGAAAGGGCTATTTTGTGTTGGAATGTATTTCTGATGCTGCTGTTATGGAATGTAATGGAATATAAAATTCTAAAATAAATCATAATTTAAGCAATAGTGTTTGAAATTTTACAGTAAGATAACCAAAAAATAAGTTTATGAAATACGTTCTTGAAATTGTACTTTTAGGCATTGACACATCTAACCCAATCTGATGCCAGTGTTAACTGAAATTGAACCAATGACACAAGTAGCTGATTGTATTTAGAAAGAGGAGGACAGTCATCCATTTAATTTCCAGAGCTTCATTGTGGATACACAGCAGTACTGAGCAATGAAAAAGGGTCTTAGTAACATAAAAAGTGTGAAGTAACATAATATACCTCTTGGAGGATCATACAACAGAAGCAGAAAAGAATTGAGACACCAGGACCCCAGAATTGGATGTGGTATATCAGGTGAGGTCTCACAAGAGCAGAGGGAAAGACTTGTTAACCACACTTCTTTTTATGCAGCCCATGATTCCAGGCTGTAAACAGATGTTGCTGGCTCATGCCCAATTTTTTTATACACCAGAACCATAGGTAAAAATTTGAAGAATTTGTATCCAAATTGTAGTTTCCAGTACTCAAAGAGTAACAAAATCTCCAAATTAACATATGCTCCTAATTTCTTTACTGACAGTAAGCTTGTGTAGTAGCAAAAAAAAACCAAACAAAAAACCAACCAACCCCCCCCCCAAAAAAAAAACAAAACAAAAAACCTACATTTCCACCTGGCTAGAAGATTCTGGCATATGATGAGTTTGGCCTTGGTTATTCACATTTTCATCAATCTCTTGGCCAGATTACAGAAATGTAATATACCTGGGCAAGAAGCCTGGATTTTTTAGGAAACTCCAACTAAATACTGAAATACAGACGACCAAAAATATATCAAAGCTGTTTTTCACTTTCTATCTAGCAACCATAAAATTATGTTCAAGACACATTGTGGCTTGATTCCAAGGTATCTGAAATACCTCCAAAAGTTCCAAGTTAAATACTGACAATTTATCTCTTCTAACACAATAGACAAGATCTTTTAAGAGGCAGATTTTTCTTAGGAACTTCTAGTCTATGGAATATATTCTAGAAATAGGAGGTCATCACTGAGGTTATCTAGAAATGAGAGGTTATTAGTTAAGCACCACAACTATCATGTTTTTGTAAGACTCCAGTTCACATTGCAAGCTCATGGAAGAGGTTTTTCATTAAAAATATACAAGGCCCCATAATTCTGCCAGCCAGATTTATCATACTTTGAGAGAGGGCATGGGAGGAGACACTACACATGTTTCTCAGGAGGTCAAATAGCACATTTTTACTGGCAAACCTTAGAAAGTAAGAGAACTTGCCAAAAGTTTAAAGAGAAACATTCAACCAAAATAAAGCATTTCACAAAACAGTGACTTAGCACATGCTAACCCATACAATTTAGCACAATATGACCCATCCAGTTCTAAGTTGCTCAACTATTGAGAAAGGAGATTAGGAGATGAAGAAGTAAAACAAGAGAAAAAGTAAGAATTATAGCTACTACCTTGACTCCAGTGTAATTCCAGCTTCCATGTGTCCAGATGGGCCGTGACAACATGGAAGCCTCATGGAAGCCTCATTTGTTCTGGCCTCCTGTGAACACTTTCCTCCAGGCGAGACTCCTGGCCCACTGGCCACTCTGGAGCTGGATTGGGCTCCAGGACATGGTGAGGGGCCATGGTCCTGGTGTGATGGTGAAAGACAGCTTCTCTGGGACTAGACAAGGAGGTTCCAAGGGGCTTGAGCATGGAGCAGGGCACCATTCCACCTTCATGAAATTCTACCTGTCCCTTCCTCCACATACACACTTGAGTTGGTCCAAGCAAATAATTAATATAATAATCTAGTGTCTCACAACATTGAGATATTTTATAGACCATCTAGTGTTTTTCCTCACAGCAACATTTGACTATTTCTAGTGGTAGAAAAATTTTCTACAAAACTATTGAAATTCTCTTATCTGTGGTTTTAGCTGATTAGTTCTTCTTACAACACTGTCTCCATCTTTATAGATGTGTCTGCATATTGGAAGTCTCTCGCACTACCTCTTTTTCCTTCTCTCTAGTCTCTTGCATTCCACTTCCTTCGCTTACCTCACTTTCAGCCTTTTCTGGAAGATCATGTATTGTGATCATTCTTGTCCTTTGTTTGTCGCTTTACAGTTTGTTCACATCCTTCTTAAGCTGTGAGGTCTAAAGCCAAACACTATAACCCCTCTCTCTGTGGCCCTTGTTGTTATTTCTCCCCCAAAGAATTTAGCTGCCTTTGTACAGAGGTCCATTTTTGATACACTTCAGCTGTGGAACCTTGACTTAGACTGCTGAAATAGAGATGTGAGACAGTCTGTATAGCAACAAAAAGTCAAAATTACAGGAGAGAACTGCTGATCTGTGATCATTATTAGATCGAGGATTCAAGAGAGAGAACAAAAACATGAAAAGATAAAATCTTTTAAAAAGTAAGGTAGAGAGGGTAGTTGGAGGGTGGTTTTAGATGATGGAATGGTATTAGGTAATAAATTGGACTTGATGATCTCAATGGTCTTTTCCAACCTTGTTCATTTTTTAATTCTCTGATTCTGCTGTTGAGTTCAGGAAAGTTAAGTTCTGCCATGCTGGGGTTGAGCCATCAGGGCTGTCACTGTTGATGGAACTGGACAAAGATGACAGCTCCACACCTCTGATGATGGCTTTCAGACCCTTTGTGAGAGACTGAAATGTTAATGGTTAATGACTTAAATAATCAGCCATTTGCAAAAGTAGTGGGTGCTTTGTTGAGGCCAGTTTCACATTCCCCAGTAGAAGTGGAGGAAGAGAGTTTTTAGGTGTGGAGTGCAGAAACTTCAGATCTTTATAAGAACAGCCTGGGTACAGAGGAAGTGAGTACCCATCACTAGAGGATGACCATGGTAAACTAACCTTTGCTTAGCAAGCAAATGGGTTTTGTTCATGATAAGGGAAGGGACAAATAAGAAGCAGATCCTGCTAAGCAGGATAATGTTTTTTATCATGCCAATGTCCACACTTACAAAACTGACTCAAGTGTAATATTCTTCCCTTCCCCAGGGAAGTACTGGGACATTCATATGTAGGTCTGAAGGTGTTCTTCATCTTCTGGTGGGGTACAACCGGCTCAACCCTGCTGGTGTGAGAGGCAGCTGTTCTGTCTTATAAGGTGTCATAAATTATCAATAACCCCCAAAGTGCCCTTAGACTAATTTCTGGGGCCTTGCACTAGAGGGCTGCGCATGTTCCACAGTGTTGCAAGACAGTGTAAAACTCCCCCCACAGGGGAGAGGTACTGGGGCATTCCCACATAAAGCTTGTTGCCTAAAAAAAAAAAAAAAATACTAAAACCACAAAACCACAAAACAGGTTAATAGGGGNAGCCTTTTCTGGAAGATCATGTATTGTGATCATTCTTGTCCTTTGTTTGTCGCTTTACAGTTTGTTCACATCCTTCTTAAGCTGTGAGGTCTAAAGCCAAACACTATAACCCCTCTCTCTGTGGCCCTTGTTGTTATTTCTCCCCCAAAGAATTTAGCTGCCTTTGTACAGAGGTCCATTTTTGATACACTTCAGCTGTGGAACCTTGACTTAGACTGCTGAAATAGAGATGTGAGACAGTCTGTATAGCAACAAAAAGTCAAAATTACAGGAGAGAACTGCTGATCTGTGATCATTATTAGATCGAGGATTCAAGAGAGAGAACAAAAACATGAAAAGATAAAATCTTTTAAAAAGTAAGGTAGAGAGGGTAGTTGGAGGGTGGTTTTAGATGATGGAATGGTATTAGGTAATAAATTGGACTTGATGATCTCAATGGTCTTTTCCAACCTTGTTCATTTTTTAATTCTCTGATTCTGCTGTTGAGTTCAGGAAAGTTAAGTTCTGCCATGCTGGGGTTGAGCCATCAGGGCTGTCACTGTTGATGGAACTGGACAAAGATGACAGCTCCACACCTCTGATGATGGCTTTCAGACCCTTTGTGAGAGACTGAAATGTTAATGGTTAATGACTTAAATAATCAGCCATTTGCAAAAGTAGTGGGTGCTTTGTTGAGGCCAGTTTCACATTCCCCAGTAGAAGTGGAGGAAGAGAGTTTTTAGGTGTGGAGTGCAGAAACTTCAGATCTTTATAAGAACAGCCTGGGTACAGAGGAAGTGAGTACCCATCACTAGAGGATGACCATGGTAAACTAACCTTTGCTTAGCAAGCAAATGGGTTTTGTTCATGATAAGGGAAGGGACAAATAAGAAGCAGATCCTGCTAAGCAGGATAATGTTTTTTATCATGCCAATGTCCACACTTACAAAACTGACTCAAGTGTAATATTCTTCCCTTCCCCAGGGAAGTACTGGGACATTCATATGTAGGTCTGAAGGTGTTCTTCATCTTCTGGTGGGGTACAACCGGCTCAACCCTGCTGGTGTGAGAGGCAGCTGTTCTGTCTTATAAGGTGTCATAAATTATCAATAACCCCCAAAGTGCCCTTAGACTAATTTCTGGGGCCTTGCACTAGAGGGCTGCGCATGTTCCACAGTGTTGCAAGACAGTGTAAAACTCCCCCCACAGGGGAGAGGTACTGGGGCATTCCCACATAAAGCTTGTTGCCTAAAAAAAAAAAAAAAAAATACTAAAACCACAAAACCACAAAACAGGTTAATAGGGGTGAAGGGAAAGAACCGTTTTACTGGCTGTCATTTTCTGTCAGCCTTAGGGTTCCAACCCCTCTGTCTCTCTACCACCTACCTACAGCAACTCAGTCACCTCAACCCATCCCTACCTCAAGCGACCCTGGTGGCCCCTCAGTGAATCCCTGGACATCCATTTTCCTGCAGAAGACTCCCCACTCCCATAACGCCCCATAGCAACAATCACAAAGTAACTGCATCCTCCACCACTTCCCGTGGAGCCGCCAGCACCCCCTGCAACTCCATGAGCATCACTGCACTTCAGAGCATTGGAACACAAAAAGGGTCTTGTATTTGTTTTATTTGTTATACTGGGGTTTGTTTGTTTGTTGTTGGTTTTCCCTGGTGTTTTCATTTTAATTTAACTTTTTAAATTTTTTATTTTTACTACCTCATATATATATTTACATATTATATTTTGGTTATAAAAATTCTTATTTCTTTATACATCTTGTATCTCCAAATTTTTAAAATTATGAATTGTCCAAACCAGGATGCCAAGTTCACCTACTGCCTATATCCCTAAAGTACCCAATGAGAGCCCTGCTCGTTCTGTGTGCCCTCCAAGGTTCTGCCCCTCCTTTCAAGGTAGGTCCAAGAGTTCTAGACCTATGTTTTGTCTTGCTACCCGTTTATCTATAGAGAGGAATGTAAATATCCAGGAAGGGGATCTGTAATTCAAACTATGCAGCCAAATTTAATTCCCCCAAAATATATGGAAAACCACCCAGGCATAAACTTGAATGTATATTAACTCACTGAAATCTATGTTTTGCGGACTTCTCCATCCCGTGATGTATCAAGACAATGACCATCACTTCAGCCATTGGACATCAAAATTGAAACAAACAAGTCTCACTGATGGATTGATGGGTGGTTATATCTTACCTCTCCACTATTCTTTCCATACTTATCCTTTCTTTCTCTTCCTTTTCCTTATAGATTTTCTTCCTTTCTTTCTCTTTCTTTTCCTTATAGATTTTCTTAAGTGATATCTTTATATTTTTATATTTTTGCATTTCTATAATAATAACCAAAGTGGCTACATATCTCCTTTCCATTGCAACAAAATTGTTCCAGGATAAACTTACCATATATACATATATGTATCTGTATCTATATCTATATGTTTGTATATATAAACACTGGTCATTCAGGTTTTTTTTACTCTAATCCTCTCCAAGGGATCTATTAAAAGAACCTCAGTTACTCTTGCCTTAAGGGACAGGTTGTAACACCCTTCCCTTCTCACTAACACCTATCTGGCTGGTAAAGGTTCTCCAGATGTTGTATTAGCTGTGAGATACTGAATCAGTCATTATTATTGTTTATTGGTTTGGACCCAGCTACTGTGTGTTTTGGGGAAAAGACCAGGCCTGGAAGCACACAGTTGGGCCCGCAGACACATGGCCAGACTTGTTACCACAGGAGGCACATGGCAGGGCCGCAAGCCCCCGCGGAGCAGTTGTCAAACAACAGGCTCACCTATTTGTCTGCTCCCCATGGAGCCTCTAATTGGCTGTACCACCTGTCACTCTGACCTGGAGGGCACGGAGTGGTCCGTGTACTGGAGGTCCTGCCTGAGAGGTGTGGCCATGATTACCAGACCATATTTTTGCTTTCTCTGGCTGCTGCCATGTGAGCCATTGTGGTAACTGTTGTCTTATTCTAATCTCCTTCTTTATTCCTGCTCTCCTTTTCTCTTTCTCTACTCCTGTTTCTTAATCTTTTTTTTTTTTTCTTTATTCTTTACTCTTAATGTCTTTGGGTAACTTAAAACTGATAGGATGTATTTTACTAAACTGATGTAGCTGCTTTGTTCTGGATGCTTTAGTGGAACACTTCTACCTTAGTTATATGTTATCCCTGTAAATCTTTTGCCAAAATATTTATTAATAAATTATTTATTAATAAATTAAAAAGAAATCTCTTGGAAAAGTATATCACCGTTTTTACTATTTCAAGGTATCAAGGAACTAAAGGCCTTGCAAAAGCTTGACTGAGTGACATATTTTGGTACCTTAAATAAAAGTAATAATTCCAGTTAAGCTTGTGACTTTGAAACTGGCGTCTTACACTGGCACTCCAGTGCATAACTTCATATTTTGCTGAATAGTATCTTATTTTTATGTGCATCAACTACTAAATAATTGGTTTATACTTATGAGTAATTCATATTCTGCATTAAATATCTTTGTGCTCAGATAATGATGCCTGAACAATCCAAATGACTGTAACAATGGTGTCTACAAATACAGATATTGCAGGTCTTGACTAGAGAGAGCTAATTACACAACACTGCATCTTTAAATTGCCTGTCTTTTTCTATATAAACATAAATATTTTAAAGCAAAGATAAATTAAACTACATCTAAAATGTTCTCAATATAATGCACACACTTTATTTTAGAAATGTATACCCTAGTTGTCCTAGGTTAAGGGTAAAATATGATTTTAAAAATTAGAGATACAGGATTGTCCTGGTTTAGGACAATATTAGGTTTATCAATGGACAAGAGATGGATAGGGAAGGCAGCAATTTATTAAAAGGTAGATATATGGGGGAATAAATGGGTGTAATTGCCCAGTTATGGCCAGCAGAGTGCGCTGTGGCTGCCAGCCGAGACTCCCTCGGAGACACACACACACACGCACACATACACTATAACCTGAGAAGGGAAGGGGGAAGGGAATATAGGTTACACCCTACCCCGGACAGGATGGCCCCCACCCCCCTGCACCACATGTAACTCGAGAAGGGAAGAGGGGAAAGGATGGAGGTTACACCATACCCCCTGGGCAAAGCGGCCCCACCCCCCACCCTTGCTGTGGGGAAAAGGGGAAAAAAAAAACAAACTAGCAACCCGGAGGAAGGGGACACCCCTCCCAAGAACACAGGAGGGCGGGCACCCACAACCCCAAAAATAAAATGTATCTGTTGAAAAGGCGGTGGCAGTCGCTTCAGGGGTGGTGTGTCTGTGAAGAAGTCCTCCCAAAGGGGTCCTCTCAGGCTGGGGGAGATGAAAAGCAGTGGCAACCTCAGGGAACTCTGTGGAGGAAGAGACAGCAGCAGCAAAGTCCGGCGGGGGAGGGGGGAAATCCTCAAAGCCGTGCTGAGTAGAGCCGCCCTGCCTTCAGCTTCAGAGTCCCCGGGGAAAAAGAGAGGGCCAGTGCTCTGTCCTGCAGATAAAAATCCCAGCCCCTTCCCAGCATTCCTTGTGGGTCTCCGGGGCTGATGGGAAAAAATGCAGGCAGGGGTACCTTGGTAAATTGGCTACTCCTCCCAGCCAAATGTGGGCACAGGAGAAAGAGTTATTTTTTCTTTGTCTTCCCTTGCAGTTTTTAAAGCCAAACCATTACAAGGATGTAAAAAAGAAATAAGAATTCTATTACCAAAATATAATGTGTATAAATGAAGTAGTATAAATTAAAAAAAAAAAAAAACAAAACAAAAAAACTGGTGAACCAACAAAAACAAATAATCACCCCACAACATAGAAGAGAACTAAAACACCACCTACAGCAAAACAAGCAAAAAAATGCAAACAGAAACCCTTCTTGTCCCCAAGTGTTCTGGAGTACAGTGATGTTGGTGAAGCAGCAGGAAATGCCGGTGGCTCCCGGGAGGTGATGAAGGCTGCAGCCTCTCTATGCTGGTCACTGGAGGGTGCTGAGGGAAACTGGGCGACTGCGGGAAGTGTGAGGGGGTCCTGGGTTTACTGAGAAGTCACTGGAATGCTGAAGATAGCTCATGGTCCACTGAAAGCAGGTGGCAGCGAGATGGAAGGGTTTTGAGCCACCAAACCCCTGTGAGCTGCGGTGGCTGTTTATATAGAGAGCTGTAGCCTTTCCACAATTCTTTCACCTCTTGTGCGCGCACTCCACTGGTTACACTTCCCGAGGGGGTGGCTGTGCCTCACCATGTCCTTCAATTGGTTACTCCTGCGCCTTCCCCACCTTACAGTCCCACCCCGCTTTCCACCTGAAAAGGCCAGTGAACATTTCATTTGTTCATGCCATGTGTCCATCCATTAGCATGATGGCCAGCCCTGATCTTTCTTGCGCTATCCTCACCATCCCAGCACTCAGCTGGCCAGCACGGAGAAAGAGGAGCTGCCGCCCCGCCACCTGCCAAGTGGGCTGAACTACCTGCAGGTGGCACACAAAGACAAACGTGCCCCCGGCCCACCAGCAGCACTGGCTCTGCTGCTTGGGGCCTGTTCACACAGGGCACTGGGGGAACAGTGCCACTGGGGCTGCTGGCCTGCCTGTGGCTCTGCACCAGTCCTGCCACCCTGCACCACCCAGAGCTCACTCCAGCAGGCCCGTGCCAGATACCCACTGCTGCCAGCCATAGCCATCGCCAACTGGCACCAGCCCAGCCACAGACCCTGAGGTGTCACAGGCAGGCCTCACTGCCAGTGGCATCAGCGCCACCAGCCCGCGGCCTCCCAGAGCTGCTCAGAAAGGGGGCCTGCACCCGCACTCTGGCCACATGTGCCTGATGCCAGGAAGGTGCAACACTGGAGCCTCCCCACACCAAGGGATCTGTGAAAACACCCCTTTCTCTGACATGGCAAGAGCTGCAAAAGCATCCCATCCTGCCCCGATGTGCCCTAACAAGGGAGGCATTGGCAGCACCCATGCGCCAGAGGGGAACAGAGGCAAACCTCCCCCCTGCCCCTTCCCCAGATCCACTTTCCCAGACCTACTGCAGAAAACGGCAGAACCCTGGGACACGGAGCGGGATTAGGCCATCCAGGGTCTGGTCCTGGTTCCGCCCCCCACTGGACCCCACACGGTGGGGAGGGGGGTGGCAGTGGTGGCGCCCATGAGCTCAGATAACATGAAAAACAACCTCCCCTAACCCCTCAGCCCATGAGAATTAAAAACACAAGACTAAAAGGGGAATGGGGGTGGGGATAGGGAAAGGGAAGGGGGGATGAGGGGAAAGACCTTTTATTTGATCCTTTAATAAAAGGAAACAGTTTTGGAAACATATGCTAAGCCATCACACTAGTTAATAGTAAAATGACATACTGCTCAATGAACTCCTGTGGAAGAAAAAGTTTATCATAAACATTAGACAAGATAGATTTGGATTATTTTAAAGGAAGAGGTAGATTTGGCTTTATGATAAAGTAAATACCAAAAATAAACACAAAGCATAAAGCATGGGTTTTGAAATGAATAGCCAACTAGAACCTTATCTTCAGTTACTGCTAACATAGGCTGCTTTTTAGGTCTTAGAATTATGTTTTATTCATTTTTCATTTTTCTTTTAATTATGATGTGTCAGGGAAGCTTCTAATTGCTGAGGAAATATCTCTTTTCTGTAAGGGCAGTTTCTTGTGCTCCCATTAACAATGATGGAAGGTTTTGGCCATTTTGGTGAAGGGCATTTATAAAAGCAACTGGCAGCTTTTGTAACCTCCCTGCCTTGAGAACAAAAGACATTTTGAGAAGAGTGTTCTAGGAGGAGTTAATTTTATCTTACTCCCTTGCTGTTAAAGAAAACAGAATACTTGTAGTGATTGAGGAAGGAATACCCACTCACAAGTGTTTCTCAATATAAACAGATTTATTCTTTTTTATTATTTTAGGATATTAGGTGTTATAGACATTAAATGCATTTGAAACAAAAATAATAACATATGTCAGACAGAGTTTGTTTTTCTCTACTAACGTATTTTTAATTTTTTTCTTTTTTTTAAACAACTGGTTTGCTTATGACATTTCAGACAATTATTCCCAAGGACTAAAAGGAGGATTCATAATATTTGTATTTTTTTGATGCCTTAGGGGATATGCTTAATATTTTGGGAAATTCACTTTACCTAGGTAGTTGGATAACTTGGAATATTAAGGACCAGAAGAGCTTGTGTTCCAGTGTGTTTGCATTCTTCTGTATAGATAAGTAGAGTAGAAGACAAACTATAGCGTTAGGCTTCTCAGGCCTACCAAGGAGGTAGGCCTGGGAGGGGAAAAGTAATAAATGACCATCCTGCTGGATGTTTAAGAGGCCGAGTAGTAAGCTGAACTTTAGTTGGATAATATAGGGGGAGAGCACTCTGAAGGTTATAAAAATGGAGTGATTGTTATGATTTTTCTCTTTGGACTGTACTGGATGTTCACCAGTAAAGCTGTGCTCTCCCTTCATCTCTGCAAACTGCGTGACTTCTCTGGGGAAAACACCAGCTAGCAGTAAACCATTCTGATGCTTTAGCAGTGTTTGTACACATTTGTCTTTACTCTTAAACAGAAAATTGTCAAATGAATGGTTTTCTTTTGTTATTTTTATGGTATCATAGTAAACAACTCATATTCTAGATTGTTGGCTTTATTATTCAAATCCAAACCCAACACCTGCTCTGAAAAAATTAAAACCTATAACTTTTTTCTTTTCACTCTTCTTCTGTACATACTGACAGCTTAGATAACTGCTATTTTAGTCTTGTATGTTTTCATTCCCCTTTTAAATAACATTTCAAAAGTAATCATGAAAGGATCTTTTTACTGTCATCTTGTACTAGGGCAAAATTACCATTCTGAAAAACTACACTGAATAATAAATGATATTGTCATGGAAGGCATTTAAAGGCTAAAAAACTATTTGCAAGCACCCCATAAAACATGCCACTTATCTTTGAAAATGGTCTATTGAAAAAAGCCAGTGGATGCAACACTATCTTCATTTGAGTCCTTTATTCGAACAAAAATGTTCATCCCAAAAGTAGGAAATTTGAGGCTTTATTGTTATTTTTGATGTTCTGTAATTCTGGACACTTCCAGATGTGTTTTCTGATATTTTTCTTCATTGTAATGATGTACTGTGTTATTTTTCCTTTTTCTCTTAGTAACTATTAGAACTCTTGTAAATTCAGCTTTCTATATTATCATTTTCACTTAAGAAAAAAAACTATGAAAAAAACCCAAAAGTATTAATTCTCCAAATGTCTGTCATCATTTGTGTTATAGGTAGTTGAACAATTGACACAGATTGTTCTGATTTTGTAGTAACTGCCTACAAGCAATCTCTGCATTCTTTTTGATGTTTGTGATAACATGAGTCCTTACCTAGGATCCCTTATCCAGGTAATGATTGGAACTCTGATGATATTTTGGAAAACGTCAAAGTATATAGAACTGATCTTTTGCTAAGCAATTTTGTTGAGATTTATTATTTTTTATTTAATTCCGAATGTTTATAGAGTTGCATTAATGTAGAGTGACTCAGTCCTAGAAGGCTGATTTTAGTTGTCAGCTCCCCATACATTATATTTGGAAGATTAGGAAAGCAAACGTTGATAGGAAACATACCAACTTGACATAAAAAGTGGAAGTAAAATGGCGTGTGTATATGGAAAGTAGGACCGGTTTAGTCATTACACTTATTGTAGAAAGTGAAACTAGTTGAACTGTAAGTCAACCTAAAGAAGAGATGGAAAGCTTTAGTAAGCAAGGTCAGAATTCTGGATGTGGCGGAGGAAGATGATGTCAGGACAGACCAGATATTAAGCTGATGATAAGAATGATGAAGATGAAATAACTCAGGGTTTCTTACTTTGATTGTGATTTTTTTTTTCTGTTTACTAAGTAAAGAGTATTTTATTTTAGGCTCATGCCAAGCCTGCATGTGTTATATATCGCAACTGTTAGGTATCTTTGAGGAGCTAAACTATATCTGCAGAGTACAATTACAGACAGGTTTCAAGGCAGGACTGAGCACAGCATTTAAGAATTTGTTATTGTAGAATTATGGGCACACAGGTTTATAGGTCTCATTTCTTCACTGTGTATCCAAGGGCTACAGTAAACTAGACGAGGAAATAAGCACAATTTAAAAGAAATTTAAAGAATATAAGTTTAATACTTACATGTTCCCTGCACTGAGAATGAAAAGTAGATATAATAGTTACTTTCTCAAACTGATGATCTCAACTTTCAGATGAGAGTCAATACAAAAATTGTAATCAGTATGCTGTTATTTGTGGGAAATAGGCAACTGAATAATATATCAGTTCAGTAAGATCAACAATATATACATTTTGTACTATAGACGTCTTTTTTTTTGATCCACTACACTCACATTCTACAGTGTTGACATGAGAGTTTCTATTATTTTTTTACTGTTTGGTACTATTTGTCTTTTATTCCTTCATATAAATTTATCATTCTGGAGTAAAAAGCAATGAAGACGTATGGTTGTCTATACTCAGTATCAAAGTCTTCAGAAAGCCTAGGTTGTGAATTATATGATTTGTTACACATGAATGTGATCCACCTCTGAGGCAGGATAAATGAGGTTCCTGTTAATAAATCCCTTGGAGTAAATCAGAGTGAAACAAAGCTGAATGACTAGTGTATATATGAGGCGAAATTATTTTAAAACAATTTAATTTCAGTGTAAAGGAGGTATGTGGCTGTTTTAGTTCTTTTATATAAAAGTATAAAATTATCAAAAAGAAAATTAATAAGAAAAAAAAAAGAGAAGGATAAGAATAGAAAGTAGAGAGGAAAGATATCACCACCTGTGTATTTAGTGATGAAACTTCATTGCTGTAATTTCGATGTTTTCATTTAGAGTAATTGTTGCGGTCTTGATCGATTGGGAGTGGGGGTCTGTGAAACGAAATTTGTCAGTTTATATAAAATTAAGTTGACATGGGAATGCTTAGATCCTTCCCCCAGGAGGAGATTCTTTTTGTGTGATGTAACACCATGGGACATGCACAATCTTCAGATGGAGATTTCCCGGAAAGAGTTGAGAGTTTTTTTTTGGAGTCCTTGCTGATCCATAGCCCCCTCTAGATATATGACCTCTGTTTGACACTGCTTCTTGCAACGGTGCAATGTGTCTTATGATGAAAAGGGGGAAGTTGGCATCGACGTCCTAACCAATACCGTGATTCTGTGAAAAAGCATTACCCCACCTCTATAGGATCTTCGTTTTATTGGCTGTTTCCCTTAGTTGTTTTGAAACAGCTTGTTTTAAACATCACATTCCCAATTGTCCCAGATGCCATCAACCACAGACCAACCTAGATGGAAATCAGTTAAGAGTCATATGGAAGAAAAAAATACATATGAACAGATGTACGTGTGTATGTAACATTGAGTACAATGTATTAAGCACACTTCAAATAGCCAGAAGGCCTGAGGAAAATAATTTACTTGCATATGTTCTTACAAGAGTAATAAAAATAATAGGAAAACTAGAATACTGTCAGCTGCTTTTAGTTTGGAGCTACTTTGCTTTGTGCTGGCAGCCTCTGACCTTGTTTGGTTTATTTTGGCAGCAGTATATCAAGCAGATGTGGATACCTCTTGGCTAGTTTTCCCTGGCTTCATCTTGAAAGTATGATAAGATACACAGTTCTGTACAAACTACTACTCTAGTTTTACACTATTCAGGAACTCCCTTATATGACCTGATATCAAACCTGACCTTGCTTTGAGCTGGAGACTTGACTACCAACCTCTGAGGTCCCTTGCAACTCAAATTGTGTGATTCTATGATGATACATGATCGTTGTCTTAAAATTTGTTTCTTAACATGACAGTTCTGTCAAGAAGACTGAAGAGGTTATTGGATCTGCTACATCATGAGTACTTACCAAGGCTGCAGAACAAATATGGCCATCTCATATTATCATGTGTTATGTGAAATTAATTTTTTTCATTATTTTCCCAATGGGGAATTTTTCTTAAAATGGGTGTTGTGTTTTAGCCCATGGCTAGGACAGATTTAACATTTTAGCATGCATTCCTTTGCATTATTGTTGTGCTTTTTGCCATGGCTGTTAGAATTTATCATCAGTTGAAGAGGTGTAATATAGTATTGTGGGAATCTATACTGAGATTATTCTCCTACCCAAACTCTATCAGGGATGTTATGAAAAGAATGAAGTATAAACATACCACTTTTCATTTGCAAGGTCATTTCTTTTTCCATGCTGTCTCTGGGATAAAATTTAGAATTACAAAACTATTATTTTTAAACCTCGTTTTTCAGTCTAGTAAGATTTTGTCCTAAGGGTATGAGAGTGGATTGTGGTGACATATGGTAGTAGGGGTTGCTATGGGAATTACTCATTGTTGCTGAACTGTAGGATGATTACTCAAAACAAATTCCAGTGAGCAGCTTTAATCCATGTGCTTCTTTTTCTTTGAGTTTAATCAGACTTGGTTTTGTTTGTTTTTTTAATACATATGGTAGAACCACAAAATCAGAAAATTACTTTTAAAATAAAAAATGTATCTGTTCATTGAGTAGTTCTGATTGCTTTTTTGTTCACTTGCATTTAATTTGTGCAATCTGAGTTCAGAATTAATGTAATAAAGGCAGGCAATATGTCTAAATACAGTATGGTGTTGATAAATGAAACATTACAGCTTCGATCAGCTTTGACAACTCAGAGAAGTGTGACTAGCACCCAGAAGATACAAAGATGTAGGTTGAGAATCATCCCAGAAAAAAATGTTCTTTTTAGGACAATGCATACTTCTAGCCAGTACTTCTGGAGACAGTGTTGTTTAAAGCAGTTCACAGTAAATACAATAGAATTAAAATTATTTTTATTTCCAAATACGTAAATTGTGTACTCATTTTTTAAAAATTGCTTCTTTCAAGTGTGAAATGTCGTTTCTGTATGTCAGACAACTGGTGGCTGAGGAGGGGAGAGAAACTTTAAAAATTTGTTTCTGTTTGAATCAAAATTTTCCAATTATTGTCATGAAAATTCATGTATAGTGCTGATATGTATCATTTTCATCATGCACATGACTCAGATATTTGTGGGGGAAAAAAAAAAAAAAAGATACACAAAACTCCTGTCTCCAGCACATTCAGAAAAACAAAAAAATGGACTATGAATTACATTGCATTAGTTATTGTAATGTAGACAGAGGACAACTTCTCTTGGGTTATTTTTCCATTATCCTCCTAAATTTGGAGTTCTAATGGTGTAATGGAGTCAAAGGATACAAACTTTGTGTTCTCATACGAATTTAAAGGGCTCTGTGGAATGCCATTTCTCCTGTGTGCATAACCAATCTGAAAATCTGATCAAGTAGATTGTTCTAGCTATTGAACTGACACTGATAGCATAAAGAGGAAGGAAGTGAAATGATTATGGGATTTTGCAATCAATAATAACAAATAGTGATTATTTATTGGACAGTAAATCAATGAAAGAATATTGTGCCCATTTTAATGCTGTCACAAACACAGTAGATAACTAGGCATAATCGATACAAAGCGAATTTCTAGACACAGTAAGAAATGATTGATTTTATGAATACTTATATGTTTAATGCATCAAAGTGGTATGAACTCTTTCTGAGCAAGTTAAAATTTTGTAAACTGCTCATATTTATTCTTATTTCAATCATAATCCCTGCATGATAAAATCAAATATAAACATTTGAAAAAGAAATTCTACAGTGTTTTGTACTTTTTTTTTTTTCAATTCCTAGACAAGTAACAAAAAATACAATGTGCACTTAATAAAAGCTCAGCTTCCAGTTAAATCTAGGCTTTTGCTTTGGTCCACATATTCATGTTAGGAAGAGAAGTTCCTAAACTACAAAAATTTGAATCATTCCTTTAATCAAGTGTTTGACAGTTATTTTAGAAAACTATTAATCAGTAGATAACTGTGTGGGTATCAGTAAAAGGAAATAATAAGATGCTCAAATAAAAATCAGTGAGAAAGTGTGCTAAATAATCTTTTAACATCGTCAGCTATGATGCTGTAAATTATGTCTTTTGTTCCCCATTACATTAAGAGGGACATGAAAAGTCAAACAGGACTTGTTATTTTAAAAAAAAAAAAAAAATTCCTTTTCTATTTTTACTTAAGAGCTATACAGAGGGTGTTACACAGCAAGAAATGCAATTTTCATAGTGTCGTGGTTCTACCACAAATTTAGCGATTTTGGACAAGAGATTCCAAGAGAAGTCACAAACACACCCCAAAATGAAGAAAACACACAAATATCACAGTTTATTTTGCGTACACACAAAAACCCGACAAATAAAGTGCAAACAGACAAACAAATTAAATTTCCCAGGGCCCGTTTTTGGGATGAGGACGCTCTGGAGATAGTGCTTGTCTCTCTCTGGGCCCCCAGAGAGATGCTGGGGTAATTAGAAGAAAACACGTGGCTGGTCTGAGAACTCCCTTAGCAGCGCGAGCTTCTGCCCAGCTTTGACTGAAGGAAAACTCAAGAAAATTAGAAACCGTGCGCAATCCCCTCCCTCCCCTTCTCGTCAGCCCAAGGAGGGATTTAGTGCTGATGGA
>VYZS01046166.1:27489-38760 GCA_013400695.1 Neodrepanis coruscans
CGGCGCACCCACCCTCATGGGCGCTGCGCCAGCCGCTCCCGCTGCCACCCTCGCCGGCCACCGCCGCCACCAGGCTCCCCGGGATCGGTTGCGTCACCGCACTCGGTGCCTCACGGCGCCCGTCTCTGCCACTCTGGATTCGGGGATCTGAACCCGACTCCCCCTCAATCCAAAGAAAAGAGAACTCTCCCCGGGGCTGAGGGGCATGGAGGAACCGGCGGCGGGCGCCAGGCGGTCCCCGGTCCGAGCGGGCGGGGGGGGAAAAGGGTTGTTCCCCCCCCCACACCTCGCCTGGGCATCAGCCCGCACGGTAGCATCAGAGATCGTTTTTACTTTCGGTATTAACCCTACGACACATAGCAATATAGGATTGAAAATCCCTATAGCATTCTGATCCTGCTGGTTCATATTGATATCACTGTGTATATTTCACCAGACCACTGAAAGTGCAATTTTTTTTTAGACACTCTTTGGATTTGATCAAGTCAATATATTTTCCAGCTCTAATATGGACAGGACAATGTGGTGTGGTGTTCCTGCATTATTATATATTTTCTCATGATTGGACACAGAATTCAATCTCATTTCTGTAAGTATGAAGCATGGTCTGAAGGTACTAAATCATAACTTTTGTCTAAAGAAGTTCAGTGGGAAATTTCCCTTTTTTTTTTTTTTTTTAATGGTCAATATTTGCTGCTGAAGAGATGAAGTGTGTGTATGATTATACATTTAACTCTACAAGCTAAAAGAATTCATATGTCTGATCCACAAAAGAAGAGAAAGGTCAGCGAGATGGATTGCCAGACCATGCTTTGCCTTAATATGATTGAGAAAATAGAGTGCAATATTTCAAACTGCTTAGAGACATAATATGATTTGTATACCATGCTTATATCACTCTTTCAAATTATTTGAATGTGTTAGGCAGTAGGTCACACCTAAATTATAATGACTCACTTTGCATTAACGCCTATATAGCTTGCTAGCTAGGAGTCATTACCATTATATTTCAAGGGCTCTCAAATGGAGTGATTAAGAGAACATTTTTATGTGCAAGCAGTGATGTAGCTTTGCAATAAAAAAAGTAGAATGAGAACTATCTATAACACATTTTCCACTTGCCACAAGTAAAATCTTGAATCCATCAACAACTCATTTCAGATACGCAATTGTGACAGAATCTTACTTCCAGCAGCAGGAACTCACCTTACTATGGTGTCTTTAGAAATTGGTGTCAAAGGGAATATTTCTTTTTTTCAAAGTGGTATAACTAAATTTTATTTGTTTTTTGATTTTGGCTGTTAATTTATCTAAACATAATCCTATAGTGCTGTCTGGCTAATACTGGGACTGATTCACATTCTAATGTATGCTAAAAATGCACCTCTTTACATGTGCCAGATGTACAGCACACTACCATGGCGTGATTTCATCGGGACAGTACAAAACAAATAGAGCATTTTGCATTCTTAAGTTGGATGTGAATTGCTGCTCCTATTCCTCCTTATTGAGATAGCACATGAAGAAAGGATATAATTTTCACACAATAACAAAACTATTCTAGACATTTTTTTATCCTTTCACTCTATCACAAGTTGAAATTATAAGATGGATCTTCATGCTTATTTCTATTAATGTAATGACGATTAATTAAAAATACCAACTTATTTTAATTTTTTTTTTTCAGAGAGAAATGTATGGTTGTTAATTTTAGTAGTTTAGGTCTAATGTTGTCTCTCTGATCACTGTATCCCACAACAGAGGTAGCAGTAAACAGAAATATGAGGAAAGGAAGCAGAGATGTACGATGGAAGGAATTAATTATAACATGTTGTTTCATTAGTGAAGGTATGAATGTAGTTTTATTGTAAATTGCTAAGGCATTTTAAACACAACTTGATCTTAGTCAGTGGTGTTCACAGCAAAACAAGGTACAAGGTGATCGATTCAGATGTAGGACTATATAGGGGTTTTGTTTGTTAGTTCACGCAGCTTTATTCATCCTCTTGTCTGCCCCCCATGTTCCCAAGTAACAAATACAGCACAGTATTTTTAAAGAATAAAGAAACACAAGCAGTTTTAGACTCACTGGAATTAATTTTAAATTAAAAAAAAATCCCTTTTCTCTACATAAAATCCAAAGTGTCAAATATATGGATGAAAGGTTGCCTTTGAGTTTCCACTGACTGATATTTAATCACTTACATAAGAAAGTGAAGCAGCACATTTCAGCTGCAGAGGTTCTTCTAAAAGAACAAACCCATTGCACACAGGATATTATTATTTCTTATAATAATGCTGCTGCTAAATTTTACAGTTTAACTTCACAATTACTTGTGACATCACAGAAAAACTAAACAATGGACTTTGCACTTAATAATATTATTTTCTTGACAATTTCCAAGGACTTAAGGGATATTTCTCATTAATTTCAGGAAACATATTTCCAAAAACAGTATACAGTGCAAGTTTTAAGACATTTCCAGGCCCTGAAAACCTTAAAGAATTTCTTAGAGAAACTCACTTCATCTGTAAACTTCAAAGATGATGTTTACAATGTATAATAATGGAACAGTACAAGGTGCTTGAGACTTCTCTCACAGCAACTACTTGATATAACTTTAGTTATATCTTTAGTATCATGTTTAACATCATCTTTTACCTGCAAAAAAATGAGAAAATAGACACTTGCCGTCTTTCATGAAGATAATGAGTTAAAAATACAAGATTCCGGTAAGCATTTTGTACTGTTAATATTTTCAGTATTCATAAGTTAGGTTATAAAAAATGAATATATTATACATGTGAGGTCAAGAATTTGTTTATCTGCTTGGTTTTCACAGTCAAGTAGTCCTAATCATCTAAACAATACAAAAACTTTCAGTAACAAAACAGTTGAAGTTTTTATTCAAGAAAACTCATTCCTCTTTCTTCTTTTTCTCATATTTATTCCTCCAGATATCATGCTTCCCTGGAATTGGAATGTCCTTCTTGGTCCCAAAGTTGACAATTGCATCTTTCTTCAATCACAATGGGTACAAAAGGGGCTCATGATGAGTTTTAAACTGTTTTCTTCATCAGGAGTACAGTGTTGATGTGTTCTTCCTCTTGTCTTTCTTGAGCTTTATTCCTCTCTTTATTTTCCCTTTTGTTATTGTTGTTGTCATTATTGACATTATTATTTCATATGTTTTTTGTTTTCTTTAACTATTAAACTGTTCCTATATCAACCCATGAATTGTACCTATTTCCAATTCTCCTCCCCAGCCCTCTGTGCATCAAAAGTAGGAATGAATGAGTGGCTGACTGGCACTTAGTTGCCAGCTGGGGTTAAACCACAGTAAGGGGGAAAAAAGTATAGATAATTTTCACACATTTTCAGAGTTAATCCTCTCCAGTAGTCATTCATAGTAAGACATAAAACCACAGTAATAGAACAGTTTGAGTTGAAAAAGAGCTTTAAAGATTATTTCATTCAACCTTCACTGCAATAAGCAGGGACATTTCCAACTCAGTCAGGTTGCTTAGAGCTGCATCAAACCTGGCCTTTAATGTTTCTTGGAATGGGGTATCTACCACCTCTGGAACAGGGCAACTGTTCCAGAGTTTCATCACCTTCATCATAAAAAATGTCTTCTGTTTATCTGGTCCAAAGCTATCATCTTTTAGTTTACAAACATTACCTCTTCTCCAGTTACAATGGGCCCTTGTAAAAGGTTTAGCATCAACTTTCTTAAAAACACCCTTTAAATATTGAAAGGCTACAATAAGGTCTGAATGGAGTCTTCTCTTCTTCAAGCTGAACAATCCCAACTTCTCAGCCTTTCCTCATAGAAAAAAAAAAAACAAACCAAAACTTCTGAGTCTGAGTCTTATTACTGTTCACCTCTGTTAGAACACCTAGTAATTTTACAATAGTTTACAAGTGCTCAGGATTTCCTTTTGATACAACCTCAAGGCTGTTGTTGAAGTCAACCATTCTTTTTTTTTCATTAAAAAAAAATAAATATTTTCTTTACTCAAACAAGTGACTTGCGGGAAAATATCGGTTATCAAATAACAGTTGTCTTCAGTGTTGCATTTCAAGTCTGCAGTCTGTGTTCAGTATCTGGACTTACCCAAGACTTTTATCATGGTCTGAGTGACTAAATAATATTTAAAAGTATCAACATAAAGCAACATCTGACCTTTGTTCTGATAGGTTCTTGTAACAGTTTATCCTTGGCTGGCTGACTAAACACTCACCAAACTGCTTGCTCTCTCTGTAGGTGAATGGCTAAGCACCACAATGGCTTGCTCACTGTCTCCAAGCTGAGATAGAGACAGACAGTTTACTCCTCAGTTATCATCATGGGCAAGACAAACTCAACATTAATTTAATTTCTTGCCAAATAAAGTAGGATGGTGAAAAACAGAGGCAAAGCTAAAAATACATTCTTCTTACTCTGCCCTTCGTTCCAGGCTCAACTTCACTGATCCATTCCTTATGCTTCTACTGCCTCCCTCACCAACAAGCAGTGCAGGAGGATGAGGAAACGACAGTCCATCCATAATAGTTCCTTTCTGCCACTCCTTCCTCCTCACACTTTTCACTTGCTTCACCACAATCTTCTCCACAGGCTGCAGGGGAATCTCTGCTCCAGCAACTGGACCATCTCCTCCACCACCTTCTTCACTGCTATAGATGTCTGCATGGCTGTTTCTCACATGTATTTCTATTGCCTCTCTCACAGCTGCTGCAAAGCATTTTTTAAATATGTTATCATAGGGGCACCACTGGCATCACTGATGGGCTCACATTTGAGCACCAGTGGGGCCATTTTGGAGCCATCTGAAACTGGCTCTCTTCAACATGGGGACGCCTTAGCTTTTCTCACAAAGGCCACACCTAAGACCTTCCTTTGCCTTGCCACGTAAACTAAACAGAGTTATTTTGACAAGTTAATAATCCAGGTATTTATTTTGAGAAACTCAGAGTCTGAATTTGAACTGTTTTGTTATTATAAATGACAAAACTCTGGATTTACATGGTCAAAGTGCAATCTTTAAAAATGGAAAAGCTAATTGTCAAGAAGTAAGTAGCTAGTGAGTGTAACAATAAGAATTTAAAGGATAGTTATGAGAAAATTACTGGAGGGAGATAGTAAAAGAGTTGGAAGGACTGATTGTAGATCAAATATAAGTGAGATTCCATATTTGCATGCCTTTGCACAACAGTTCACCAGCACTAGCATGATAATTGAAGTAAAGGATTCAAATCTGTACAATACATAATGTTGTATTATTTTTGTTCAAATATTTATATTATTGCAAACTTAGTTGAATTTGTAACTAATAACATAAACATAGGGAAGGGAATGGATGTATGCTCTGTAATAGGGATTTCCCTACAGTCTGTCTCAGTGGAATATTCAGGAATATTCATTAAAGACACTTAGATTTTCCGTTACTCCCTTTTTATATTGAAACATGTTTTTAGTGAACTTGTAAAATATAACAGAAAATGTTCTAATTTTCCATTGAAAGAAATTGTTGACAAATGAACTTAGTACTTTTGATGTCCAGCATTTTTTATGTCAAAGTTCTAGTTTTGTTTATGCTAAGTCTCCTGTTCTGACTGTGCTGTGGAGGACATGGAATTTTGTATGTGGCTCCCTCCCATATATAAATATTCACATAACTGTTCACATATGAAAGAGTTTCCAGGAATTATAATAATGAGAGTACTTTGCTGTTACTAAAGTAACTGGGGAACATAGAACATTAAAGTTTTATGTAATACCTTTGCATCTGTGCCACAGATGGAACATAGAAACTTGGTGTTACTGGTAGAATCTTTTCATATCAGAAATTTATACAGAAGGAAGAAAAAACCCGTCTCTTCCTTTAGTGTTTTGTGAATTTCCTTCATTCTGATTCACAGCTAATTTTTCTTCTGTTTCGAAAAACCAATAATGAGAAGCTAGGAAAGTTGTGCGATCAGAGGCTAACCAGACCACTAGTGGATATGTAGTCATTTAAGCTCTTTTACATATGAGACAGTTATTCAGTTTCACTGGAAAGTATCTTTCATCTAATATTCTCCCCCAGTAGAAGAGTTTCATAAAAATGCTGCTAGATGTGAAACTAGAAGTAAGCAGTTTACATATTAAACCCACTTTTTATAATTTAGATTGCTCTCAAAGCATCCTTCATAGATTAGCAGATTTAATTACTACTGATGATACTGGTAAATATTTTTAGAGACAAAGTGGAAAATGACAACCTTAATCTGTATTTTTGGATGCATCCTACCATCATTCAAGGTAATTATTCTGCCTTAATTCCCAGATTGTGTCATGTAATTCAGTTTACACAGCTGCTGAGGTTCTTGCGATATGGTTCAAGTAACGGACCAGCCTTATCCCTAATGCAATTCAGTTTACAACGCTAGAACTCATATAAAATATGTCAAACACTAAATTAAACTAATTTTATAACTACTAAATTTACTGGAGGTAAATTTTCTCTTATGCTGAAAAACATCTTAAAACATTTACAACTACAATTACACTTACTCCGTGTGTAACAAATAATTCATTAACAAAACACATCAACAAAACACAGCAGTGTAAATCTAGTGTTATTGCACACATATCACGGTATCAGGCTCTGCAAGTGAAAACAAACAATAATGAGGAAAGTAGTTTACCTAACTCACAGGTGTCACCAAGATAAATTTGACCTACATCCTGCAATAAAACCGATTCCATGAAGAAAAGACAGGTCATTGTTATAAAAGACTCTCCATGAAGAAAAGACAGGTCATTGTTATAAAAGACTCTCCTGAGGAGAAAAGAAAGACTAATATGCAAACTGGAACCACTTCTTAGGGAAGCCTGTTGTCTTCCTAGGACCCAAGACAAGGATGGAACGAGAAATTTTCCTAGTCTGGTAGGGCTCTTGATTATTATTCATTATTGTTCTTTACATGTAGGCAGTGATGAAGTTGCAACAAGAAATCTGAGGACAATCAAGCTTCAGGGCCTTGAGATGATTGATTAAGACATCAGTAGCACAGGCATTGTTCTCATCCATCCTTCCTCTTGCAGTGGATGATAAGAGAAGAAACAGGAAGGTCCAGGAGAATTCCAGAGTTTTTGTTCATGCGTCTGTGTACATCACACCAAGACTGCTGGCAAGAAACAGGATACATCTGCCTCAAAGAGGGGAAAAGGGTCTTTGCATAGGATTAGCAGGACTCACTGAGAGAGAAGGGGATAAAACCAGGACCGCTAGACATAAACCCAGGGACAACATATTAATGTTTGGAAAACATGTCCTAGACAGGTCCTTTGTTTTTCAGACTTAAAGGAGGTGGGGGATGTAGATCCATGTAGCAGTAAAGGCTTACTGATGTATGAGAAACCATGGAAGGGCCTAAGAATGGTCACACAGAAATGAGGTCTTTTTCACCCAGAAAGAGGTCAAGGTCAATAGCCCAACTGAAGTACAACTACATGAATGCATACAACATGAACAACAGATAGAAGGAGCTAGAAGAAATTGAGCAGCAGGAAAACTATGAATGGCAGTGATGGAAACATGGTGGGATGACACTTAAACTGGTGTGCTGTAATGAATAGCTATAAAATTTTCAGAAGGGATAGCAAGGAAGGAGAGGTGGTGAGGTAGCACTGTATGTTAAGGAGCATTTTTATTGTCTGGAGCATAATGATGATGATGAACAGGGTTGACTTTTTATAAGTAAGAATCAGAGAGAAGGCCAACAAGGCGGATAGCCTTGTGGGAATGTGTTATAGACCACACAACCAGAATGAAGATCCAGATAAAATACTCTATAAGTAGCTGAAAGAAGTCTTGTGATCACTAACCCTTGTTCTCATGGAGGACTCAGCTTACCAGATGTCTTCCGAAAAAACAACACAGCAGAGAAAAAACCCTAGAAGGCTCTTGGTGTGTATGGAAGACAACTTTCTGACACAACTGTTGAGTGAGCCAAGTAGGGAAGGTATCCTGCTAGACTGTCATTTGCAAACAAAGAAGGACTTGTGGGTGATGTGATGGTTGGAGACAATCTTGGCCAGACAGGTCACAAGAAATAAGGAAAAGGAACAGCAGAACTGCCACCTTGGTCTTCCAATGGGGAGACTTTGGACTATTTAGGAGACTGTTTGACAGAATCCCTTCGGAAGCAGTCCTGAAGGGCAAAGGAGTCTAGGAAGGCTAGATGTTCTTCAAGAAGGAAATTAAGACCCAGGTGCAGGCTGTCCCTATGTGTCCTAAGATGGACCATTGACCAGCTTGCATGAACAGAGATCTTTGACTTAATCTCAGAGGAAAAAAGGAAGTGTATCACCTTTGGTTGAAGGGCCAAGGCAACTCAGGAGGACTGCAAGGATGTTATGAGGTTAAATAGGAAGAAATTTAGAAGCATCAGGGCCCAAACAGAACTTAATCTGGCTAGTGTTGTAGATGAAAAAAATAAATACATCACCAATGTTTACAAAAAAGCTGATACTTCATAAATGTAGTCAAAATTTTATTTAAATTCTTTAATCAAGTGTTTTCAGCTATTTAAATTAAACTTCTTTAGTTACATGATGTCTGTCAATCCATCCTTTAACGCAGGTATTTATCGTGTTTCCAACTTGCTTCATGTACTTTCCTTTTTTCTTTTTAATACATATATATATATATATTTCCCAAATACCATTCTTTACAAACTATTTTAAAGTTTTAATATGCCTTATTATTTGATGTTGATATTTTTTATTACTTTTAAATTACTTATGATATTTAAAAAGACAAACATATACACAGAGAGTTCAGCTTCCTTTCTCTATTTCACACACACAGACATATGTATATATGTATATATATTCTGGCAACATGTGATCAGATAAAGGTAAATCGCTCTGCTTCTTTCACTGTTATTTTTTAGATACAATTGTTATAATTATTTAATGAAAACCATATTTTTAATACTGTTTAAATCTACTGGGCTTTAAGGATAATAACACTTCTCCTCTAGAGTTCATGAAGTTTATTGTCTGAGAGGAATCTGGTTCAGAACTTTTAAATATACCTTTTATACAGGTTCCCTAAAAAAAGTCCTATAATTAATTTTAAATACTTTAAAGTTTACTCAAATTTTTAAACTGTATTTCTTTACAGATAATTCACTTTAATGCAATTTTCTATTAATGTTTTAATTGTATTAGCAGATATTGCTGGCAGCTTCTGAAGTGCCAACTGAAGACATAATTTTTCCAAGCAAAGTATCTGAATTCACACTAGCTTAACAAGCTGTTTTTCAAGTAGACAGGGGTTGTAGATGTTTCCAAACAGCCACTTAAATATGATATTGTCGTTCATAGTACAACTTAATCATCTGACTTCTCTTAGTTTTAATTAAAATTCTATGGTTCTGTGATAGATGTTCTTTGTTTTCACAATGCTTGTGCATTCCAAATCTAAAAATCATTGAATTTATAAGGGTGTAACAGCTCCGAGAAAGAGCTTTTATAATTCTGTTGAACTATATAATAACAGTCAGATAGATATTATGTATGATTCATATTTCAGGAGTCTTTTTAAGGGTTAACATAATGTTCAGGAATGTGGCTTTAGGAATCCATCCTGGGTATCTGACAAGACTCGGAACTTTTATGGAGAGAAGGAGGAAATCCTAAAATTGATGGAAATTTCTGTAAATATAAGAACAGATATTCTTATATCTGTTCCAGATGTACTTTTGTTTTCTCTGGCCTGGAAAATCAGGCAGAAAATAGTTCTTTATCTCCATTGGCCATAAAGAAAACCACGCAGTGCAATAATCTCCAAATTATCATGAGTAGATATTGAAAGTTCAGACATAACTAAGGTAACATATCTTTAAAACTTTGAGATGACAGCTAAGACATAGAAAATGTGTTTACTTTTAGTTTCTGAAAGAGTGAAATAAAATTTCTTATTGCAATTTTCCATAGGAGACATGGCTTTGTGATAAACCCCCTCCTCTCTGAGATCTGGAATCCTGTCTTGCCTATAATGATTCTTACGAATTTTATCTAAAGTCTGTTATAAATAGCATACATTTTCTCTCTGTACTATGGGAGTAGGATCTAGAACCTAGGTATGTTTTTGTTATTCCATTGAAGAACAACTAATTACAAATGAGACTTTCTTCATCCCTTCAGGGTCCTCATAAATCTCTTTCTCACTTAGTTTTGTCAAGGCACTTTTACACACCCCTTAGGAAGGACCAGTGGGCTCAAACCTCCATATGAAAAGGCTTGCCCAGCATTAGGGGTTTCAGCTAGTAGGCTTCTATGAAAACTGGCATCATCAAACTATCTTCATTGTAGTATTAGTGATGACAGTGCTGGGATTGAATCAGTCCAAAGAAATTAGTCATAATATGACCATAGTAAATAAGTGGGCCTTTTCTGGTACAAGTCTTCACTGTCCTGTTCACTTAATTGTGACATTTTTAAAAAATTCACAAAACATATTTTAAAATTGATGCAGTCAAAAAGGAAATGGTAATTAATAAATTCATTAAATTAATTAAGTACATAACAAAACAATTAATTAATTAATTAATATGAGAATAGGCATTCCAAAACATTCCCTTATATTTAGATTTAAGTCGAATTTAGCTGGTCTGTCTATAACCATGAACATTTCATTAATGCATTCATTATACTTAAAAAATAACTTCTGATTTGTATCTGGTTGGAGAGAATGGTTCAATTTAGTTTGGTTTAGTTTGGCTTTTTCAACTCAGATACAATAGCATGGAAATGTCAGTTATAGTCAGTCTATTTTATTTGCTACAGTCATAAATGTATTGATATGTATATATTTTACACAGATTAGTCACCACCTAGTCAGTGTACAAAGAAGCACAACATTATGAAAACTCACTTTCCATAGTTTGCAGCTATTCTTTCCTTGAATTACTTATTAAAGACTGGTCTCTATTCCTCCCTGCTGCTGAAACAATATTCATTGCAAATTTTTTTATTGTATATACACTCAGTTATATACTACTTTTACTAAGTTTGTACTATTGGTGTAAGATTTGTATCTTGTTTCTAGGAAATTTTTTTTTTTTGCATTAATATAATCATTCATTTTCTACTGGATCGTACTTANNNNAATCATTCATTTTCTCCTGGATCGTACTGATTCAGGGTTATATAATGGCGCTATTTAGTTTGCAGCTAAATAATGCTCTGCTTCAGTGAAGATCATCTTACCAAA
>VYZS01046166.1:44954-60930 GCA_013400695.1 Neodrepanis coruscans
GCCCAGCCAGGACCGTGCCCTGGCGCCGCTCCCCCCGGCCGTGCCGAGCGGTGACTCCGGGCAGCGGGAGCGGCGTTCACATCGGCAAGTCTGCACCACACCGCGACTCCGCACCGGGCCGGAACCGCACTCCCCGCCGCAGCCCCCCGCCGGCGTGCGCCTCGGTTGTGGGCACAGCCCGCCCGGCTTTGCGCCCCAGCCCCGCCTCGGCTCGGAGCGGGGCCATGGCCGACCCCAGCCCGGGACCGGGATCACGCCTCCCGCAGTCATTCTGGATGGCGCGATCACCGCCTGTGCTGGCCAGCAAAGCCGGGGCCACACAGCGCCGAAATTCTGCATCGGACCGGAGCCGCACCTCCCAGCAGCAGCGCCTGCCGTCCACGCCGCCAGAGGTGGGGGGGGAAGGGGCGACTGAAAAAACCATGCGGGCATGGGGGCGGGCAGCCCCGGAGCAGAAAGCAGTCACCAGGGCCGCCAGCGCAAGGCAGTCGCTGTACCATGGCTTGATCGTTTTTAACTTTCATTTTTTAGCCCCACGACATTACTGTACCAAATAGTATTTTTTATCTTGTATGGGAGTTTCTTGGATCTACTTGGTTAGCTATTTTTGTAAATAAAGTCTAGAAGATAAAGATCTCTCAGATTATATAAATTTTTTGCTTATTAAAATACTGAGTTTGTTTGTTTTCCTTTGTTTTACTGTAGCACAAATATTTATGAATGTAGATGATACATTAATTTTAACAATAGTGCCTAGAGTGGAAAAAGTTCATTATGGAAGTTATATATCAGCATGCCATTTTACCTCCTCCCGGAAGGAATGTCTCCTCTGAAAACATGTCCATAATATGTAAAGCAGAGTTTATATTTCTATTTTCTGTGAATATTCACTTTGTATTCTTTGAAGAAACATGCTTGCATGCTTCCCCTTTACTTCACAAAACATTTAGAATGTTTCATTTTATGTCTCTGTTAAGTGCAATGTTATCACAGAGTGAGGTCCTAACATCTCACTTGCTCTGTGACTGAAATAGGAAATATAATTCTACAAGCATGCTATTGCTGCTATAATGTCAAGCAGTGCTTTCTTTGGCTACTTGCTAATGTTTGACATATGGGATAGACCACACCACTTGGCAAAAATCACTAAACCATGGGGTTTCATGGTAGGCAAAATATATTTTACAGCAAGTCAGAATTTTGCATCCTTGAAATTGGGTATGCCCTTTGTATAACTTCCCCGTGTATTTTTTGTGTCAAAGTTAAAAAAAAAATAGAAATCTATATGAATAGTTATATTCTGTCTTGTGTTTCACCTTGATTGCCTAGATATGGTTCTTAAGATAAACTGGCACTCCATTTCTACACTATGAGGACATTTTTATTCATAAGTAAACTGTTTTTCTCTATATGAGAGATACCATGTTATAGTTTAATGATTTTAAAGATGTGAATATTAGGTGTATTTATAATAACGAATGAAAATATATGTTTCCTGTATTGGTAGAAGTTAATCTATTTTATTATATTTTTTTATTTCTTTAACATTTATGAAATATTGGTCTTCTATAAAGGTTGCAGGAAACTTCCTGCATTTAAAAAATGTGGCTATTTTGTGCACACTCCCTGGTCAAAGAACAGTTTCTTATTTTTTTTATTATTTTTGTTTGCCATGACTTTTTAGGCCAGGCTTTCTCTTCTTCACAATGTTTGCTAGGGAGTCATTGAGATTTCACTACAGATAAGCTTTCAGCTTTAAACATTCTCTTCTGGTGTACAATGCCTTTCTCAAGGGTTTGACAGGCACAGTTGCTCCAGCCCTAATCTCTTCCCTCATGGCCCTGCTCCAATATGTCCTGAACATTCAAAGCTGTAAGCAGAACAACACTTGAAAACAGCTGTATAATGGTACTGTATTTATTTCTAAGTCTTACC
Organism: Neodrepanis coruscans; assembly: GCA_013400695.1. Lineage (NCBI taxonomy): Eukaryota > Metazoa > Chordata > Aves > Passeriformes > Philepittidae > Neodrepanis > Neodrepanis coruscans. The sequence continues at coordinate 46,890 of VYZS01046166.1, forward strand.
AAAGGCATTTTGAAATCAGGGGATTTTTAGACCTAGCGAAGAGGATGAGAGAACAAGGTATGTGGCAGGCAGTGTTCATTTATTGCTTAGGTCAAAAAAAATATAGATCTAATGGCTAGTTGAATGACAACTTATTTGGACTATTGAGGCACATCAGACAATCAGAAAGGAAAGTCAATTATAACTGTAATTATCATAGATCAGAGTTATAATAGATTCAATTGCAATAGGACAGAATTTAGCTTTAAAACTGTTTTCTGATAGGTATTCAGACCCCAGGAAAACAGCCAAGCCATTTACTCTACTGGATTGACTTCAAGTCATATAAAAGACTCTAATTTTGAGTGACATATTACAAGACAGTAAAAAAACACCATTTCTTGTTGATACGACTTATTTGATCTTAGATATGATTCAGCTGCCTAAAAAAATACCTATTGTCATTTGCTCTGTCCCCTAGTCTCTATCTTATTCAAATAACTATGACACAAAGTTATTAAGAGATGTGTGCCTTTCTGGACTAGTAACTCAGAGCCGGGAGGGACACTCCAGAGCATCTCAGCTGTCCCTACTTGCCTATCAAAGCAAACCATGCTTGTCCCACTATACTCTGCATTGATGCGGCCTCACCTTGAATATTGTGGCAGTTTTGGGCACCACAATATAAGAAAGACATTAAGTTATTAGAGTAGCCAAAGGAGGGCAACGCAGATGATGAAGGACTTTGAGGGAAAGCCATATGAGGAGCAGCTGAGATCACTTGGTCTGTTCATCCTGGAGAAGAGGAAACTGAGGAGAGACCTCATTATGGTCTTCAACATCCTCATCAGGGGAACAGAGGGGCAAATATCAATCTCTCCACTCATGTGACTAGTGACAGCATTTGAAGAAATGGCATGAAACTGTGTCAGGGAAGGTTTAGGCTGGATATCAATAAACGTTTTTTATGCAGAGGGTGGTTGAGCACTGGAAAAGGCTCCCCAAGGCAGTGCTCATTGCACCAAGCCTGACAGAGTACAAGAAGAGTTTGGATGATTCTCTCAGGTACATCGTATTACTCTTGGAGTGTCCTGTCCAGGGCCAGGAGTTGGACTCGCTGATCCTTATGGATCCCTTCCAGCTCAATATACTCTATTCTAAGATTCTATGATACTCTATGTAAGTATTTGCAACAAAAAGGACACATTTTTGTTTCATTAGGAAAGAGATAGATTGGTCAATTTAAAAGAACTTTTTTAATCTCTCTCTTTTGTGATTTTCTTCTTGTCTGCATTTTAATGAACTCTTATTTATCACACCAGCATTGATTTAGGTGTTACGTAATTAGAGAACAATTGATGAAGTAAACAGAGGATTGAAGTAGAAAAAGGATTATTGAACAGTCAAGAAAGGTCCTTTTTAAATTTACGGCTGTATAACAAGAAGCATAATCTCATTTCTACCTTTAAGATTTCCATCTTTTTTATCCATATTTCTTGCTATACTCATATTTATATTATCACAAGTTTGGCTCCAATACCTTGACTGAACACATGTAGTATGTCATCTAAGATACTATAGGATATTTTACTTCATTTCCAGCTGCCACCAGAAGACTATAATCTCATTTAAAACCTGGTCATCTGCCAGTCATATGTAAATGTCTTATATACCTTTCAGTATCTCAAATGACCCTAAACGTTTATAATCACATGACTGAATAAAACACTTTATACTGAGTTTGAAAGAGCATATCTAAAATAATGTGACTGCTTTTTTATAGCAATAAAGTATTTTTGCATTATACGTGGGCTTTTCTTATACACACATTAGTAATGTGAATATCCTTCACTAATGGAACTTCTGTTCCTCTACTGACTAGACAGAGACATTCCGATGAGATACATAGCTTTTAGATAATTAAATTGATTCTGCTAGCATTATATATTAGACTTTGTTAAGTAGTTGAAACAGCAGGTAAGTGCAAAGATGCAAAACTTTGCTAAAACCGAGGTATATATTGTCCTCTTTTGTCTGATGTTGGTGCCGAATTTGTGTGAAGAGAGATACATTCAAGTATTAGATATATTTTTTCACTCTATGTCTCAGGAATAATATGGTTATAAACCTACCAAGACATAGTGACAGTACAATTTACAGTCTTTTGAAATTTCAGGCTGTGAGTGGATAGGCCTGTCTTGAAAGAAAATAGGCACATATTTGCAAAATAAATTCTGAAATTTCACAGGGTTCACTAAGTGGGCAAATGAGCCTCTGTAAAGAAGAAATAAGGGAGGGGGAAATGACACTATTAATTTTTAAGAATAAAATTAGGAAGGAAAAGACAAAGAAAACCATGCAGAAATAAGGGTAAAATAGTGCAGGAGTCTATTATACACCTGCAGGCTCTTCAAAAGGCTCCAGTGAGTGAGACTTTCTGAAAATTTTGTTTTAATTACACCATAAATTTACATTTTATTTGCAAGACTTTCAAAAATATCTTTCAAGTGGAAAACATAAAATTGAGAATGACTAAGGAAGTAATAAAATATAGGAGCTTGAGGTCTTCCCTCCTTTGTAATTTACAAATACTGAGTTCCCAAAACAGATATAATGAAAAAGGATTACAGGTTGACCAAGGGCATGTCAGGTAAAGAGATCTTACAGCTTGCTGTGACATGGCAGGCAGCAGCTTATGCATCAGAGGACAGTGTCCCAACCAGGGCCGTGATCGATGCCCGCGTGGCCAATGCTGCGCAGAAGCACAGGCAGAAGATGGAATGGCTGAAAACAGAAGGTGCTGAAGAATACAAGGGGATTGGCAATAACCCCTTCTGCCCTTCCCTAAAGGAACCCCTGTGTGAGAAGTCTGCAGGCTTCAGAGCAGCACGTGTGGGGACGAGGGCCTGGAAAAAGCTGGGAGGGTCTTGTGATGGAATCATATGTTGAGAGAAATGTGTCCAAAGTAAATCATATTAATCCGTGAGAATCATCCACTCTTAGATTTTAATATACAAAGAAGCAATTGAAAAAGTGTTGGGTTAAAAGTGAATTCCACAGAATCCAAATGTAATTTAAAGGCTTACAGGTGAAATAGATATATTACTTTGGTTCCTTCACTAAGTGACTGTTGATTTCTCATGTAATGTCTATGGTATTTAATAAAATTTCACTCTAGTCTTTTTTCTACATGTAACAAAGCTATATATTCACTACACATACACAACCCTTTCTAGTATCAGTGTTCAGCTAAAATTATTAACTTTTTCAACTTTTGGTTATATATAAATGTTTTCCCCAATGTCAGTTGCTAGCTACTGAATGTTTGGAACAGTATATTATTGGTTTTATTGCAACCATTCAAATTTTATTTTTTTCTTTGTATATTGAAACATCACATTAAAATCCAATAAGTAACTTATCTATTCTATCACAATCTGAAGATAAAGCTAAACAATTTGTTTTGAAGTATTTTCCCTTAAAAAACCAAACATATTGTTATATCTATCTTTAGAGCTGTTTATATTAAGTGTTTATGCAAAAATAATTTCTTCTTTTTTTTTAACTTTATATAAAGGCCATCTGCTCTTAACAGACATGGGATGATACCCTCACAGAATGTAACCTGTTTATTTTAATAGAAGAAACTTGAACTTATCTTCTTTCCAGTCATTTAAAGGTTGGTAAAATGTTTAAAATGGGAAACATTATGAATTTTCACATTCCTAAGTAGCCCAATAATCCTTAGCCTACTACAATGAAAGTAGGCATGGCTTCCAGCTCAGTTTTTTTAAGGAACTACATGGTTTTGGCCTGGTCTGTGATCTTTGAGTACAATTTGTCAACGATACAAGAAAACTGTACTAGAAGAGGATTTATGTCAAAAGGTGGTCTCTAAATGGTACTTTTTTTTTTGTAGATAAAATATCTAGTTTAATTAACCAGGAGGACTATTAGACAAAGCACATCAGCAAATTTAAGGTTTCTCTGTCCCTCCAAGGATGGCTTTTTAGATTTCTGTTCTGGACAAAAGTACCTAAATTCTGTCTATATCTCAATTTAGAAAATTTGGATCACTGGAAGAGCATTGACTTGTTGGAGCAAGTCCAGAGAAGGGCCACTAAGATGCTTAGAGAAATGAAGCACCTCTCCCATGAGGAAAAGCTGAGAGAATTAAGATTGTTCAGCCTGGAGAATAGAAGGCTTCAGAGTGACCTAATTGTGACCTACCTGAAGAAAGCCTCCAAGAAAGATGAAGAGGGAATATCTACAAGAGCATTAGTGACAGGACAAGAGATAATGGCTTCAGAGTGAAAGAGAGTAGTGTTAGACTAGTGTCACGTGAAGAGAAACAGAAAAAAAAAAAAATTTCTGTTATGTTGGTATTAATGCATTTTTTTGGCTATCAGTGTCCGTGGCCCCAGGAGATCAAAGATCTTTAATGTCCAAACCAATCTCTTAGTATCTCCTTAACTGAGACCCTTCACTAACAAATTCATTGAATTTGATCTGGGTGTTTGATAGTTTCTTTGAAGGGACTAAACTTAAATAACGAGAAAAAAAGTGAGACTCCCCCAGAGGGCACCAGCCCCACCCAGGTGTTACTTCACTGTTGACAAGAACTGTCAACACCACAATACAACAGACTATGAACAGTTCACTAAATAACATATTTATTGATAACAATTTGTGACACTTTAAGAGGGTTCGATATGTCTTTGATAACATTTAACCTACAAAAATACACTGAGGCTGTGTACAGGCACAGCCTGTTGTACAGGCAATCTACCAGCAGAATACACCCACAGGCACAAAGCAATTTAATAGCAAAATTTTCTATACTAGAGCGAAGTAACCAAAGTATTTTACTAGCAGAAAATATCCACATTAAAGCAAAATACCCACACCGGAGAATTTAATAGCAAAACAAACTTAACAGTAAAACTAATGGTAAAACAAATCTAAACAGAGATACACTCATCCTAGAGTAAAGCAAAGTATCAAATTTAAAAAAGAAAGACATCAAAACTAGTTAATGATTGCTCAGTTACCTCCGCAAATATGGATGGAACTTCTCCCCAAATTTTCCCCTTGGTTCCAATCTCTTTTTATATCTTTTTTTTTTTTTTTTTTCTCTCTTAGGCAAGTCTGAGTGACAGTCAGGCAAATAAACAAGTTTTGGGGGGTTTAGACTATTGCTTTCAGATAGACAAAGGACAAGACAGAGAGTGCAAGATTGTGTCTGACTTCTTGCCTCCAGGACGTCTTGGAAGAAAGGCTGGCAGTATCTCCATATCATCCCATTCTTTTGTTAATCCTGTTTCACACAGAGGTTTATCAGTTTCTGGCAATATCTCCACAGGTGTTGGGGTCTTCTAGGAAACCAGCAAGACCTTATCTCTCCATTATGACCTTATCTATCACCCCACACCTAGATATTAGGAAGAAATTCTTTACTGTGAGGGGGATGAGGAAATGTGAGTGTGGTGAGGCCCAGAGAAGTTTTCATGGCCAGGTTGGCTGAGGTTCTGAACTTGATCTACTGAAAAGTGTCCCTGCTCAAGACAAAAGGGTTGGAACGAGGTGATCTGTAAGATCTCCTCCAACCCAAGCCATTCTATAATTGCATGATTCTCAGAAGTCAGGTTTTATAATAAGCATTTGCTTTAATTTGTGGGAACAATATAACATATATATATAACATTACAATAGATTTTTGTCCCACTCAAAAAACCCATGCTGTGTTCAAGAAAATCCCAAAACCTCTAAAAGAAAGAATAGAGAACAATAGGACCCATAAGGTGGGGTTTATTTCCATGGAATGACTAGAATAGTCTATCCATTTCTAGAGCTTAAATTAATTTCCAGTGGACTTTAAAACATCATTGAGGGTGTGGCAATTCCTGTAGATTGAACAAATTAATTAAACTTTAGATCTTCAGATCAGTATAGTTTTCCTTAGGCTCTTTCTTATGTATAGAAGATGAGCCTTGATGCACAGCTTTGTTTCAGGGTAAAACCTCTAGATGCTGGGACAATATCAACTAAGAAATACAAATGAAATTGTTATTACCAATCACATAATTATTGTCTTGACATGGAAAAGATTCGTACAATTAATCATCACATTCCTATATCAAATTCCATTACATGCATTTAAGACATACACCTATACCTAATTTTCACTTTTAATAGCATGCAGTAGGAATGTCTTTCAAAAAGAGTTAGAAAAACTAGTTCAGCCTCACTTATTTTAAAAAAGATCAAAAGATTATTTTATATTATTTATTCAGATGATTTTTAGTCTGTGAAGGAATTAGTCTGTGCAGGAGAAGAGAGATGACATGAGCGAGGTGCCTGTAAGGTAATGTAGGGAATTAGAAGTAGACAATACATGTAGCATGGAGATAGCAGTTAGGAAAACACCTCAAGGTCCCTAAGTGAAAAACATGTTTTTCTGTGGACTGGTTGCCATGCAACACCTCCGCATTGCAGATGGGGGAAGGGAAGAGAAAGATGCCCGGCTCCGTTCCTGCTCTGGGCCCAGGTCCTGGGATGGGAGGGTTGGGGCGGGAAGTGGGAAGGGATCTTGGACAAGGAACCAATCATGTAACGTGAAACGCCTACCGCTGAAGGGAGTATTTAGTTTCATGAACTTGTGTGGCTCAAGGAGAGGATTTTGAATTCTGTATGTTCTCTCGCAGCACACTAAATAAAACATAACTGACTCAAAACTCTATCTGGGTTCTGAGAGTGGTAATTGCTGAGTCACCATTTACAGATTTTTTAAATTATTTTTGTTATAAACAAATAAATGTATTTAATTCATTTCCACTTTGTTTGACCTACAACTATTTTCTCCATGAAGACACTAAGATTTTGAGTCTATGTTTAAAAATATCTTCCAGCAACCAAAAAGTGTTATTTGAAATTTGTTGGCTTTCAGCTTTCTGGTCACCATGCATATGCATTTAAAAAGTTTTCATATTAATTACAAAATATAATCTGGTGAAGAATTACTCTGTTAATTATTTGCAGATATAAATATATAAAATTGTGAGTAACCTGAAAGTGCATTATAAAGATGTTTTTCAGATGAAGGGCAGTGAATCAAGCATATTTCAGTGTTGTCTTATTTTGGAATATGACATAATGATAAAATTTAAATGAAAATCTCATTAATTAGCCTAGGTGTTGAGATATTTTTTTCACAGAAGTAAAGGAAAGACATATCACATTTGATAGTTCTATGAACCAATATATGAGCATGTTAATTCTTCCTTTATGTATAAAACAGATTGTGATGAAATTATAGCATATCAGAATGACTTAGCTAACTATGTAGCAGGTAGTAAATAAATAACTTTTTCTTTTCTGATTTGCTAAAACTTATCACAGGTTTGTGAAAAAAAAAAAGAAAAAGCTTTATTTGTGTATGCAGAAAACTATTTTTTTTTCCTAATGAAACAATGGAAATAGTTATCAGACAGACTTGTATACATGTGTTCTGTGTATGGAGAAGAGGCATAGAGTTCACAAAAGGAATAGCTGTCAAAACACGTGTTCAACAGATTTATGTTTCTTTGCGTTTTTTTTTCTCTATCCAGCCGAGCTGTATCTCCAAAAACAAAGGACAGAAAAATGGGTGGAATTGTCAGTGGGTAAGAGAAAAAAAAGATCCAAGTCCCTTCAACAGAGATATCTATAGATAGCACACCAAACTCTAGAGTAAATAGATCAGTTTTTGCCTTCTGGGATCATTTCTACCCAGAGAACATACTGAAAAGAACTAATTGCCCTGTTGGTGCATTGGATTAGTTTTAAATAATAAGGGTTTGGGGGTGTGAGGCCTTTGGGGATGGCCTCTTTAGAAAAGGCCATAGGCTCCTCCATGCATCTGAATCATTGAATTCTCTTGATTTCTATTCTTAGTTGATACTTAGACAAGCAATAAAATAATTTTCTCAGCCAAGTCTCTTGACCCATTCTGATTATTGGCAAGTTATTTCCTTGCCTTTGTCTTGACCCAATAGTTTTTTTAAATCTTATTTTCTCACCTTCTCTCATTGAGAAGAGGGCATGAAATATCAGGTGGATAAGCATTTGTCAGCAAGCCAAAGTCAACCTGCCACATGCACTTTGAAGTAAAATGTCTGCAGTATAATCACAAACTTTTTCCTACCACATTAAGTTATCACATGATCTTATACTGGGCATTGAGCAAGCTGGTCTAGTGAGAAGTGTCCCTACTCATGGCAGAGTGTGATGGACATGAACCCATACTGTTCATGTCTTAAACATTTTCAAAATCATAGAAAGTCTTTTTGTCAAGGAAGTAGCTGCCTGCCTGCAACCCCCAAAGCACACCCCTTCCCCGATATGCTTCTTGACGGAATTTGGACTGTGAAAGGAAAACTTGAGATAAGACTATTGTCTAGTCACCTCAGGTCTGAAGAGAAGTAAAGAAGGTGGAGGGTGTGTGATGGCAAAATCTCTCCACATCAAACAGAATAAACTTCTCCCCATTCTGGGAAAACTACTTACACACAGGACATTCACATGCGAGGCAGCTGAGAAGGAGTCATAAACCATAAAAGACCCACAGAGTTCCCCCAGATTCATTCCTGAGGCCTTCCACCACCAAAGGACTACACAAGATCCAAGTGAGGCAACAAATCCAGAGCCTGTTGCAAGAGATTGTAAAGCTTCCCCCAGCTCCGGGGGAGATGCCTGGCATTTCTTGAACCCATTGGACTCTATGTTTTTCGGGACCTCACCACCAAGAAGACTAGTAAAGTCCCATGGGATGCCATCGGGTTCCACAGAGTGGTGCTACTTTTTCTATTAATCTCTCTTTGTCACCCTCTTTCTTCCTTCCCCCCCATCCTCCTTTTCCTATTTTTTTTCTCTCTCTCTGTTAAGTAAAACTTTTATTTTTAAACTTTTACTGATAAATAAATTTACTGTTAAATAAGATTTTTACTGTTAAATAAAATCTAAACTATTGACTTTAGCATATGGTCTCATTTACACCTCAGTTTGAGCAGAGGGATTTCTAATAATTTTAATAACCCACTCATAACATGAGGGGATTTGGACTACATGATATTTATGGTCCTTCCAACCCAAGACATTCTATGATTCTACAATTCTGTGATGTCATGACCCCAAATTATATGCATAATACATTTTGTTATCAATTAGCAATCTAAGGATGTTTAATCCAGAATTGAATGTATTTTATGTTACTAGTAACAGCCAGCTAAAAATCAGACTTAAACTTGGCTTCAGATTCAATGTATTTTGTCTATTGAAATGTTTCAATAAAATCAATCAAATTGATAAATTGATCAGTCAATCAAAATTGATCACTTCAGAGTTTACAAGGCTGAGCCTTGGCCAGAAGGAGGGCCATCTTGGAGCTGGCTGGAACCAGGTCTGTATTACATGGGAGCAGCTTTTGGTACTTTCTAAGAAATGCCATTTCTGCAGTCCTTCTTCCTACAAAAACCTTGCTACATAAAGTCAATACATCCTCCCAGCATACCCTTGCTTCTTACACCTTTGTCTAGTTCTCACTGGGCTGTGGTCATGCTTCTTTGATGTCTTTAACATGCTAGCAAATCTGATGGGAAGTATGATCTTGTCCTGCTTTGTCATGTGGTCCCTGTCACTTCTTCCTCTATAGTGGTCTCATGGCCAAAGTTCTGCATGTGACATCCACTGGACATCCAGGTGCTCACCAATCTACACGTTTTTTTCTACATGAGCCTCTTCTACCAGGATCTAGGATGGATTAATCTAGCAGAAGTAAGGATGATATCACCTGGATCCCCATGCTCTTCACCCTAGTTCCCTAAGCCTTTGTCTTGATACATTAAAGGAAGGGGCAATGCTCCAAAGACTGGGTGCAACATTTTGGATTTAACCAGTTAACCCATTAACCTTATAGCTAGCTCAAGAGTATAGCTGCTCAGCAGATGGGTGTCTTAATCTCCAGTCAGTCATCCATTTCTTCCTCTTGTTTCTGACACATGGAACAGGTTCAGCTGGCCTGGATACCTTCTAAGAAGAAACTTCTTCATTTTTGCAGCCATAGTTTTCTGTAGAAAGCTTCCTTTAGCTTTCTATGAGAGCTTATACGTAGACAAAGAGAAACACTACCTCCTGCTGCCAGAAGTCACCATGTTGTTAGTCTTCATTGTCTGCTCATTTGAATGTAACCTCTGTTTTTCCCTGCTCTGAACTCTGAGAACAAACTGACGGTTTCTTATTCTTCCTCACAGATGCAATGCAGGCTATCAACAAAATAGCAGAACATAATTGATTGGAAATGGTTTTTTGTCATTCAATTTCTTCTTTCCTCAAAAGCTTCTTACTGTTAAGATACCTGGGGAAACAACCAGAATGCCTATAGCTGTACTTTCTTCACAGGATGATTCACCTCATTTCCACTTCTTACAAAATTATCATCATCCCAAAGATCCGTAAAGAACAGACTAAATTCACATTTATAGTTTTAGGGTTTATAGTCACCACATATTATTTCTTCTTGGCAAAATCTGACAAAATAATGCGTTTCATTAACACAGAGGTATCCATAATTTTTTGGGTCATTCCTTGCTCACTATTATTTACTTTACCATAACTCAGAATTAAGCATAAATATTATTTTAGGTTTTATGATATTGTTACTATTTGCAGTATTGTATTACCTAATGCCCTGGTCGAGGACCAGTTCGCCATTTTTTTATGTGCTATAAAAAGTTGTAGGAAAAAGATCTCTTCCTGATCCAAACATGCATTTGAATGTATAACGAAGGAAAACAGAGAGAGTATGTTGCCTTCTGGAATCGAGATAAGAAGTGAGACAAACACGCAGTGAAGGGAGAGTGCAGCTTTACTGGTGATGTCCGATGATCCAAAGAGGAAACTCATAAAAATCTCTCCATTTTTAAAATATTTTAAGTGCCCACCCATCGCACTATCCAACTAAAGCCCATCTTACTACTATGCCCCTTAAACACCCAACAGGATGGTCTCTTATTACCTATCCCCACCCCAGTCCAGCCCCTGGTAGGCCTGGAAGCCAAACTCTATGTTTTGACTTACTACCCCCCTTATCTATATAGAAGAATGCAATCATGTGAAAGACAGGCTGTTCTTTGCCCTTAATATCCTAAATTATCCAGCTACCTACCTATAGTGAATTCTCAAATCTTAAGCATACTCCCTAAGGCATCAAGTATATAGAGAGGAGTAAATATAATCCCTGGCAGAATCATTAGCTGGGAGATGCTGGAAGCTTATTTTAAAACTTCAGTTATGCAATCTATTGAATGATTAATGTATATATTTTATATTGTAAATATGAAATATTGTAAGCTTTCATAAATAAATAATATTTATTAAAAAAATCATAAAATCCATAAATTTAAATCTGTCTCCAGTCTCTTAAGACTATCTCAGTAACTTTTGAGTAGCACTTATGAACGATTACACAGAGGCAAAACATAAATAAAATAAAAGAAATTTAGCAGCCTCCTTAACTTCAAACCGTGTAGAAGAAAAAATTGTTTTATCTAGAAAACATATAACGTAGATGCAGCCAAATGTTATTCTGTTGGAAGAATTCTTTTGAGTTTGTTTGGGCTTTTCAAAGTGACAAATATGTTCACTTGTTCTAACATTCATTGTGAGATCATTAAATTCCTACATTTATCAAGGAATGAAAACAAGATATCTGCCAATATATGTTTGTGTTCTTGCAGGTTAATATGAAAACACTACTGATACAATGCTGAAGAACTCACAAGCTTAAAATATGTTTTGGGATTTTTCCCAAAAGGAATAGAATGCAGAGGAAATGAGTGGATGAGACAATTGTGTTTATTATTTTTTTATTTTCACCAATTCATGAAGTATGTTAGTAAATAAAGATTTTTTTAAGAAATATTATACATGTTTAGTTTTTATTTTCAATATATTTTTTCTGTATGTCAGGTAGACAGAAGAAACACATTTCAAAGGGTTGTATGCTGTGTTTTGGTTTTTTGACACTTTTCTATAAGGGTCATGGTCTAATACATTCAGTTTGCAATAAGTTATATATAATAAGTTATACTTACTTATATACTTATATAATAAGTACCTACCTAACCTAAACATTCTCATTGTAGACCTAAATGACCTGGAAGATGGGGAAAAAAAGAAAAACTTAACTGAAAATGAAGCAACTTCAGTCAGTATTCCATTGGAAACTAGAATGATTTGCTTGAGGGTGAACAAGGCTTCATCTCTCTCCCATAACCTTTTTGGGTTGTTCTATGTCTAAAGTATTTAAATGCAGTCTCTTTAGAAACTACAGTGAAGAGGAGACAATGAAGGATAAAGAATGCAACTAGTCCTACTTTTTTTACATTTTTCTGACCATTCAAATGAATGTAAGAAGTGCTGCCCAGTTTCATGAGTAGGGACCAAACCCTCTATTAGTTATACCATAAAGTGTATTAATTCCTTTTTCTTGCAGAGGATAAAGTTCACAGAAGGAAATCACACCCTGTACAACACTATCCTGGTTTGGACGCTAGGGGCGTTAATAGTGACGAGAGAACTCAATAGAAAATCAAGAACAAAACCAACACACACAGAAAACTGACAATAAAAGACAAAGACAGACAAACTGAGCTCCTCTGAGGCTGGCTGCTGGTGTAAGGGAGAAAGCTAGGATGGCACTGGATCCTTGACGAGGTTTCCTGGAAAACAGGAAAATGAAAGGAAACCCAAGGGGACCCCCAAGGGGAGAAATACAACGTGGTCCTCAGCCCCTGCACTGCCTCCGCTGCCACTGAAGCTTCACTGCTGCTCGTGCTGCTGAGCAGAGACGAGTAGGGATGCAACTCTGACGATCGATGAACCCCAAAAGAGAAAGATGGCATCTGGGATTGCTGTTTTATAGGGAGTCCCTCCCAGGCGCAGGTCGCCTCTGAATTGGCTAAATGGTGCCCAGGAACCACCCCCCTGCGAGATCTTGCCTTGAGGCAACATGGCGGCGCTTCCTGTCAGAATGCCTTGTGGCCAGGGCCCGAGGGGGGATGGGGCCGCCCGTAGGCACCACAGGGCTCGCTGGGGGCCTCGGGCACCAGCACCAGGCTGCCCTCACCCCAAGTGACAGTGGCAGCCACGCGTGCAGGGTGGTTCCCCACCACTGCGACGGCTGCTGACACTCTGTTCAGTGTCGTGTTTCGTGCATGCGGGAAACTCACTGCGCATGCGGCATTTTTCTGCCACCACCAACACTTGGGGCAGCACTGTGCCCGTGGTGCCGTGGCGCTGCCATGGCAAGCCAGCAGGGCCATGCCCGTGGCACAGGGCGGCTCCTCAGCTCGGCACCAACGGCCATGGGACGGGACGGTCCCTGCGCTGCACTGTCCAGAGCTTGCCTATCTTGCTTTTATAAACATACAAAAGACAAGGTTTAAACCCCGTTCCCCCTCTCCTTCTAAAAGCCCCTAAAAACCCCCAAGAACCCTCAAAACACCCCTCCCATCCCCCCAAGAAGAGGGAAAAAACAAGAAAGGAAAGGAAACATATTTTAACTTCAGAAACTTCACTTCACCCCATAACAAATACATAGGTTTTTTGTAAGACAATATCACAGAGTATAGGGAGCCCTTAAAGCCATACCTTTTATAGTATCTGTCAGTTAAATAATACATGTATTATGCATCACCTTTTATCTGTCACAATGTGCATATGGTACACACCTATTCAAAATACCCGTCTCCCTCACAGGTTACCGCCATGCTTCATAAAGTTTTTATGCTTTCTCTGATTTCCCCTTTTAATACATCCTATTTTATGGTTGTTCAGACAGTGATACTAAGAGGCTTCAATATGCCTAGAGTTACTAGCAGTGAAAAACCCATAACAACCTAGTAAATTACTGTACTTTCAAGATGAGTGTGTTACAGATACAGAAATATTATCTCACCTCTTAGCAATTTCATTCACACCTGCTCATAGAATACAGGCAAACCTGTGGCAGTGAAGTCTACCATAT
>VYZS01046166.1:61156-84300 GCA_013400695.1 Neodrepanis coruscans
TGGCAAGCCAGCAGGGCCATGCCCGTGGCACAGGGCGGCTCCTCAGCTCGGCACCAACGGCCATGGGACAGGACGGTCCCTGCGCTGCACTGTCCAGAGCTTGCCTATCTTGCTTTTATAAACATACAAAAGACAAGGTTTAAACCCCGTTCCCCCTCTCCTTCTAAAAGCCCCTAAAAACCCCCAAGAACCCTCAAAACACCCCTCCCATCCCCCCAAGAAGAGGGAAAAAACAAGAAAGGAAAGGAAACATATTTTAACTTCAGAAACTTCACTTCACCCCATAACAAATACATAGGTTTTTTGTAAGACAATATCACAGAGTATAGGGAGCCCTTAAAGCCATACCTTTTATAGTATCTGTCAGTTAAATAATACATGTATTATGCATCACCTTTTATCTGTCACAATGTGCATATGGTACACACCTATTCAAAATACCCGTCTCCCTCACAGGTTACCGCCATGCTTCATAAAGTTTTTATGCTTTCTCTGATTTCCCCTTTTAATACATCCTATTTTATGGTTGTTCAGACAGTGATACTAAGAGGCTTCAATATGCCTAGAGTTACTAGCAGTGAAAAACCCATAACAACCTAGTAAATTACTGTACTTTCAAGATGAGTGTGTTACAGATACAGAAATATTATCTCACCTCTTAGCAATTTCATTCACACCTGCTCATAGAATACAGGCAAACCTGTGGCAGTGAAGTCTACCATATGTCAGCCTCTAGATATTTGTAACACCCTAGAGCTTAAAGATCCCATTTTCTTTTGGGAAGTAAAAATTATCTTTTTGATCTGTAGCTTTCTTGTACTTTTTTCATTCTCTATTCCATACTCAAAGTTTCCTTGCAATGAAGTTTTTGAAAGTAAATTCTGTTTTTCTGGATACAATTCAACTGAATCTTTCCTCTTGTTGTGTGAGTTTTAGGTGTACCAATGGGGATAAATCTGATACATTACAATGAATATTCTAATGTTAACTAATTACCAGAATTCTGGTAGTTTCCAAAACTGAATTTAAAAAGCTAGGGGAAAGGAAGAAAATTAAGCAAATATTGTGAATATTCTTTACTAGTGAACTTTTGTCCTTTTGTCTTATGACTATGTGTATGGGCATTTTATGTTTATTAAACATATGCAGTAAAACACAGCAACTCCTTTTCTACGTAGCTGCAGAAATAGTGCTGAATTCTCAAGTTATATGTGAGGATGTTATTTCATTTTCTGCCTTCTTCTGCCCATCCACCTCTTTCCCTCAGCTATTTATAACAGAGTGATTAGGAAAAGAAAAAGCAAAAGGAAAATACTAAAACTTTTAATTTTAGCATCCTTTAGCTAAAAAAACCACACTTTACTTCTGAATTATAAGTTTTGTAACCACTATCTTCTTACATTTTTAAATAAAATCAAATATTCAGGCACAAAATGTAGCAACATACAGCTTTTTTATATTTTTTACAGATTATCTTTCTTTCAGGTATTGGAACTTTTTAGTGACTTGGACACTGAAGAACTAAGTTTCCTTTAAGATACCAAATAAATAAACCTGGACATGTTATTGATTCAGTCTACCCTATTTTGTGTACAATCTCTTCAGACAGAGCTTGAAAAAAAGTTGAACTTAAGAGCAAAAGTATCACTACTGGCAAGTTCCCTCAAATAATGATAGAGATCCTATTTTCAAAAGATCCAAACACTTCTTTTTAAGTATGAGTCAAAATTTTACTCTGTTCCAACATCTCTGATTGCATATATATGCTAACCCTCTCCACCTTTCGGTAAGTGATTCCATCAAATAGGTCAAGTAAGATTTAAAATCATATCTTGTCCTAGAGAAAACAGTAATTTTCTTAGAAGCTTTAGTAATATAGTTCATAACAGCCTATGGAACTCTGTATTGAATACTGTCAGTTCTCTTTTGACATGATGATGTGTTAAATGTGCCACACTTTGAGCCATGGAGTGATACTCTCTGTCTCATAAATGACATGATTAAAATGACTGCTGCTATTACCTGAGTCCAAGGAGCCAATATTTATTACTTTTCTAAGATCTGTTTAATTGAAAGAAATGTATTAATGAAGATACATGAAGATAAAATAATAACTCCACACAAGACTGAAAAAAAAATTTCTAATTTTAAAGGCTTTAAAGTTATTTTAATCTTTTATTTTCTGATAAAGATTCTCAAGCAAAGGATACACTTTCCAGCCACTCTGCCCCCAGCCTGTAGGGCTGCATGCGGTTATTGAGGTTAAAATGTAGGACCTAGCACTTGGTCATGAGGTTCAACAAGATCAAATGCTGGGTCCCACATTTTGGCCACAATAACTCCCACACAGATTGGAGGCAGAGTGGCTGATTAAATTGCACCTCAAGTACTGTGTTGAGTTTTGGTCTCCTGAATTCAGGAAGGATATTGAGGTGTGCTAGGGGTCCAGAAAAGTGTGATGAAGTCGGTGAAGAAGCTGCAACACAAGTACTGTGAGGAACAGCTGAGGGAGCTGGGTTGTTTAGCCTGGAGAGGAGGAGGCTCAGGGGAGACATTATTGCTCTCTAAAACTCCCTGAAAGGAGGGTGTAGCCGGGTTGGGTGTTTGCCTCTTCTCCCAGGCAACTAGCAATAGGACAAGAGGACATAAACTGTATCAGTGGAGAAGAAATTCTTCAAAGAAAGTGTGATTAAATATTAGAATGGGCTGCTCAGGAAGGTGGTAGAGTCACAGTCTCTGGAGATCTTTAAGGAGAGACTGGACATGGCACTTAGTGCCATGGTCTTGTTGACAAGCTGGTTTTAGGTCAAAGGTTGGACTTGATGATCTCAGAGGTTTACTCCAACTTAATTAATTCCATTATTTTCTGATGCTGAGTCACACCATGAGGAACTTCATTTCAGCAGCAAGTCTCTCAGCTCTCATCCAGCGAGTTTACTGAAGTTATCTGTAAGGGCAAGAACTTTGAGAGTGGGAGATCATTTTAGTACTGTACTGAGTGTTACAAGGCATCTTCCAAAAGTTAAAATGGAGTACCTGCCTACTACCACCAGCACTGGTCAAAATGAAGGTTGTGTGGGAAATTGCAGAAGATAATCACACCATTTTTGTGTTTTCCAGTGAAAAACTCAAAAACAAATGAACAATACAACTGCTGTCACTAAGTCATAGCTTTGTATTTTTTTTTACCCATATCCTTTGGAAGACTGTTCCAATGTCTACCACCCTCGGGATGAAGAATCTTTTGGTAATAGGCCACCTAAAGCCCCCAGCACAACTTCATGTCATTCCCTCAGGTCTTGTCAATGGGCACCAGAAAGAAGAGATCAGTGCCTCCTCCTTTACATCTCATGATGCAGTTGTAGACTGATTTGTCTTCCCTTAATCTCCTTTTCTCCAGGCTAAACAAGCAAAGTGACCTCATCTGCTTCTCATACGGCTTCCTCTCTAGACCCTTCACTATCTTTGTTGCCTTTCTAATAGCTTTATATTTTTCTTATATTTTGGTACCTGAAACTCCACACAATTTTCAAGGTGAGGCCACNTATTACCTGAGTCCAAGGAGCCAATATTTATTACTTTTCTAAGATCTGTTTAATTGAAAGAAATGTATTAATGAAGATACATGAAGATAAAATAATAACTCCACACAAGACTGAAAAAAAAATTTCTACTTTTAAAGGCTTTACAGTTATTTTAATCTTTTATTTTCTGATAAAGATTCTCAAGCAAAGGATACACTTTCCAGCCACTCTGCCCCCAGCCTGTAGGGCTGCATGCGGTTATTGAGGTTAAAATGTAGGACCTAGCACTTGGTCATGAGGTTCAACAAGATCAAATGCTGGGTCCCACATTTTGGCCACAATAACTCCCACACAGATTGGAGGCAGAGTGGCTGATTAAATTGCACCTCAAGTACTGTGTTGAGTTTTGGTCTCCTGAATTCAGGAAGGATATTGAGGTGTGCTAGGGGTCCAGAAAAGTGTGATGAAGTGGGTGAAGAAGCTGCAACACAAGTACTGTGAGGAACAGCTGAGGGAGCTGGGTTGTTTAGCCTGGAGAGGAGGAGGCTCAGGGGAGACATTATTGCTCTCTAAAACTCCCTGAAAGGAGGGTGTAGCCGGGTTGGGTGTTTGCCTCTTCTCCCAGGCAACTAGCAATAGGACAAGAGGACATAAACTGTATCAGTGGAGAAGAAATTCTTCAAAGAAAGTGTGATTAAATATTAGAATGGGCTGCTCAGGAAGGTGGTAGAGTCACAGTCTCTGGAGATCTTTAAGGAGAGACTGGACATGGCACTTAGTGCCATGGTCTTGTTGACAAGCTGGTTTTAGGTCAAAGGTTGGACTTGATGATCTCAGAGGTTTACTCCAACTTAATTAATTCCATTATTTTCTGATGCTGAGTCACACCATGAGGAACTTCATTTCAGCAGCAAGTCTCTCAGCTCTCATCCAGCGAGTTTACTGAAGTTATCTGTAAGGGCAAGAACTTTGAGAGTGGGAGATCATTTTAGTACTGTACTGAGTGTTACAAGGCATCTTCCAAAAGTTAAAATGGAGTACCTGCCTACTACCACCAGCACTGGTCAAAATGAAGGTTGTGTGGGAAATTGCAGAAGATAATCACACCATTTTTGTGTTTTCCAGTGAAAAACTCAAAAACAAATGAACAATACAACTGCTGTCACTAAGTCATAGCTTTGTATTTTTTTTTACCCATATCCTTTGGAAGACTGTTCCAATGTCTACCACCCTCGGGATGAAGAATCTTTTGGTAATAGGCCACCTAAAGCCCCCAGCACAACTTCATGTCATTCCCTCAGGTCTTGTCAATGGGCACCAGAAAGAAGAGATCAGTGCCTCCTCCTTTACATCTCATGATGCAGTTGTAGACTGATTTGTCTTCCCTTAATCTCCTTTTCTCCAGGCTAAACAAGCAAAGTGACCTCATCTGCTTCTCATACGGCTTCCTCTCTAGACCCTTCACTATCTTTGTTGCCTTTCTAATAGCTTTATATTTTTCTTATATTTTGGTACCTGAAACTCCACACAATTTTCAAGGTGAGGCCACATCACTGCAGAGCAGAGAGAGACAATCACCTCCCTTGACTGGCTGGNATTCTCAAGCAAAGGATACACTTTCCAGCCACTCTGCCCCCAGCCTGTAGGGCTGCATGCGGTTATTGAGGTTAAAATGTAGGACCTAGCACTTGGTCATGAGGTTCAACAAGATCAAATGCTGGGTCCCACATTTTGGCCACAATAACTCCCACACAGATTGGAGGCAGAGTGGCTGATTAAATTGCACCTCAAGTACTGTGTTGAGTTTTGGTCTCCTGAATTCAGGAAGGATATTGAGGTGTGCTAGGGGTCCAGAAAAGTGTGATGAAGTGGGTGAAGAAGCTGCAACACAAGTACTGTGAGGAACAGCTGAGGGAGCTGGGTTGTTTAGCCTGGAGAGGAGGAGGCTCAGGGGAGACATTATTGCTCTCTAAAACTCCCTGAAAGGAGGGTGTAGCCGGGTTGGGTGTTTGCCTCTTCTCCCAGGCAACTAGCAATAGGACAAGAGGACATAAACTGTATCAGTGGAGAAGAAATTCTTCAAAGAAAGTGTGATTAAATATTAGAATGGGCTGCTCAGGAAGGTGGTAGAGTCACAGTCTCTGGAGATCTTTAAGGAGAGACTGGACATGGCACTTAGTGCCATGGTCTTGTTGACAAGCTGGTTTTAGGTCAAAGGTTGGACTTGATGATCTCAGAGGTTTACTCCAACTTAATTAATTCCATTATTTTCTGATGCTGAGTCACACCATGAGGAACTTCATTTCAGCAGCAAGTCTCTCAGCTCTCATCCAGCGAGTTTACTGAAGTTATCTGTAAGGGCAAGAACTTTGAGAGTGGGAGATCATTTTAGTACTGTACTGAGTGTTACAAGGCATCTTCCAAAAGTTAAAATGGAGTACCTGCCTACTACCACCAGCACTGGTCAAAATGAAGGTTGTGTGGGAAATTGCAGAAGATAATCACACCATTTTTGTGTTTTCCAGTGAAAAACTCAAAAACAAATGAACAATACAACTGCTGTCACTAAGTCATAGCTTTGTATTTTTTTTTACCCATATCCTTTGGAAGACTGTTCCAATGTCTACCACCCTCGGGATGAAGAATCTTTTGGTAATAGGCCACCTAAAGCCCCCAGCACAACTTCATGTCATTCCCTCAGGTCTTGTCAATGGGCACCAGAAAGAAGAGATCAGTGCCTCCTCCTTTACATCTCATGATGCAGTTGTAGACTGATTTGTCTTCCCTTAATCTCCTTTTCTCCAGGCTAAACAAGCAAAGTGACCTCATCTGCTTCTCATACGGCTTCCTCTCTAGACCCTTCACTATCTTTGTTGCCTTTCTAATAGCTTTATATTTTTCTTATATTTTGGTACCTGAAACTCCACACAATTTTCAAGGTGAGGCCACATCACTGCAGAGCAGAGAGAGACAATCACCTCCCTTGACTGGCTGGTGATGCTTTGCCTGATGCATCCCAGAACACAGTGGGCCCTTCTGGCTGCCAGGGCACTGCTGACTAATATTCAACTTGCCGTAGACCAGGTCCCCTAGGTCCCTTTCCGCAGCAGGGCCTTTCTACCCCCATGTCTCTGCAGGGCCTTTCTACCTTTAGGGGGCCAACAACTACTTCCAGTTCATCACTGGCAAATTTACTATATTTTCGAGTCCTGTGTCCATCTTGTTTATCAAGATGTTGAAGAGAACTGGCCCTAAGATGAAGCCCTGCAAAATCTCCTCCTGAACATAAAGCACCTTCTCTTGACGAAAAAGCTGTAGTTCTCTGTTTATGAAGCCTGGGCTCTGAGCCTTTCCTGATCAAAAGAGGCAAACCAAGACAAATTGTTAGGTATGTTCCATCTGTGATGTAAAATCATGTGCTAAGCACTGAGCAGATATCATCAAATTTAATTAGGGTCTTACTCAGTAGATAGGCTGTCAAATTGAAAAGGTGGAAGTGTAGTGCTTGAGCAAGTAGGCTACCCTGCTTCTGAAAGATTAAAATGTAATTGTCTTCCTGTAGCCCATTAATAGTGACACTAGAAGGTGAAGGGGCAGGTGAAGGGATGTAGCAAAACTCCTGATTAGAGAATGTAAATCTTCACTTCCTTTTTGCCTGTTTAAAGAATGCTTTATTGGGTGATTAAGTAGGTGACACCAAACAGAGAATAATATGTAATTTTATTTAACAGTATAAATCCCGGCTTTCAGTAGTTAAACAGATTGTATTTATCTCTATGGCCTCATTAAAAAGTTAAACATTAGCATTTTGTTGCTACCTCAACCGCAAAATTAGGCAGCTTGAAAAACAGTAGTTAAGGAGTATCTTAGTGGTTAATTTATCCAAGCGTGACAAGAAGCATATGCTCTCTGGATTTCAGTCTCTTTGAACCATCATTGTCTGCAGTATAAGCAAATATGGAAGGATATCTATATATACTGTAATGGCTGAAGATTCCTACGTTCAGTAAACAATTGGCAAAATACAGACTTGTCAAGAACTATCTTGACAACTTAGACAGTCCTGTTCAGTGTGGAATATCTTTCATTGCTGCCAAGTCCTGCAGAGTAGCTTCAAGTTTCTTCTCTGTTACCATTCCCCTATTTTTATAATTTTTCCTTTTTATTTTTTTCCCTTATTTTTACAGAGTTTATTTCTATGATTAATTTTCAGTATTTTGTTGTGATGAGCATTCCTGGACACATAGGTCACATAAAATCTTAATTAATTTTACATCTCAAGAACAACACAGTAAAGGATAACTGAAGTGAACTGTATTTGAAAGTCAAGGGTGCAGAATGCCTCAGAATTGCAATACTGCATTGCCCAGCTAACCCAATATACTTCCTTTGGTGATGGCCAAGCTGTAATAGTCAGACAGATGTAAAAAAATCTGAATCAGACATGGAATAACCTGTTCAAGGCAAAAAAAGGAAAAAAAAAATCTATTTTCTGTCATCTTGTGGTTAATTTAAGTCTTAGAGATTATGGGAATATAATAATTTTAAATTATTTTATCCTCTACTAAATAAGTAGGAATTTTCTTACATTTTGCATAAAAATCTTATATGTAACAGTATTCCTCTTGATGTCAGTATTATCATGAATCACATTAGTCAGTTTTGTGACAAATAAAATATCTTTTTTTTCAGTTCAAATGCATTGCTGTTGACTTCTATTGATTGCTCAAATTCCCAATTCAGATTCCAGTCAGTAATATTTTTATACAATGTGACATACACATCACAGCATTTTTGTGGTGTATCATCTTAAAATATAGACCACCCACTCTTGTTGACTCTTGGTGACTACTTTTGGTATCAATGTTGTGATACAACTATGAAAAGGCAGAGAAGAACAATACCTTGAATAGTCAAAAATAGCTACAAGTCTGCCAGATATAGGTAAGCGATATAGTAATATATAACTCATTTTTCATTATCAAGTGAGGTGACAGATAAATTGAAGAAATTATAAATAAAAGTTTTCTTTTTTTTTCTGCTCCATTTAAATGTGAATTTGTTTCATTTTTTTCTTAAAATTCTAGCCACAACAAGAGAAGTTTTACTGTCAACCAAATAACATTTTTTCTGAGACATGCTGAGATTCAAAGGTCATGTACTTTGAGGTAATATGTCCAAACAAAGTCTACCTTTAACTGAAGGCAGAATATAGTTACTAAGGATTTAAGAGCACAATAGATTTTCTGCAGAAGATGGTAACCTAGCTACAATTTTTACTCTTATCTCTCTTTCTTCCCTGCTGTTTAAATAGCATGGCAACAATGGAATTAGAGTTGAGATTTATGGAGTAGAAATTTCATTTAGGGAAGGAATCCAACTTCATTATTGCTATCTTATTTTAGGATGCTACAAATAATTCTTGGAACAGAGATAAAACTTGAATACCTAATTTATTTATTTGTTTGGTTTTTTTTTTTTTTAAACAGACAAATACAATTCTGAATAAACAGAGTCTAGAAGAGTCTTTTCTAGAAATATAATAGCACTGGTGTTGGTGATTTCTAGGGCATATCTGTTCTTATATTTAATGAGAAACAGCCAAAATAGATAGATTTCTATATTTAAGCTAGGTGGAATCTATTTACTATGTGATTATTGCTATGGTAACTACTTGTTGCTTCAGAGTAAGGAAACTGGAGGTTATCAAAAAAAGTAATGGCTGATTTAGGATAACAATATATTTTGATTAGAATATGCTGTTGAACATGTGGTTTGAATGAAAGTAAATGATTGGGTTCATATTGTTTCTTAATCTGAAGAAACAAAAAAAGATCATAATATTGAGAACAGACTGTTACAATAATTGAATTCACTACTGAATCACAAAGTCATTGTTTGTCACTCAAACATACAGATGAATTTCAGAATACTTAATACAGACAATAATTGCAGCATTCTTCAGAAAAAAAAACCCAGGAAATAAATTTATTGTTGAAGATACATTTAAGTTTGTATTTTATTTCATCTCTTCCTTTGTTTTAATTTCTTTCAGTGAAGTTTCTCAGAGTGTAAACCTAATATCTTCAATGGCTTAATCCACTGGAAGACACAGAATTCCATAGCAGATGTAATCAAATAATACCAATAGCAACAAAGGTATAGAGTTCTGAATTTGAAAGAGGGGTGTATGTTATGATACATGAATAATTACTTATCCAATATAATATATTTCATAAAGAGTAATAGATTTTAATTTTAATATAGTCTTGTACCGTAAATCTGATATTATATAGGTATTTAACAACTTTGTACAAGTTTTCTAGTTTTCTACAAGTTTCCTAGTTTTCTCATATGTAGCTTTTTACATTTGTTAGAAGTTTTCCATAGACAAGAATATAGCAAGATAAAGGACCATAATGATTTGTAAAGATTAGACTAAAAAGGAGATATAACATCCTATAACAGTAGACAAAGCTGGTCCAAAAAGGCCTTAAAAATGTTCCAGAGGATGTGATTCTGTGCCGAGAACCAAAGGTCAACAAGGAGGAAAAAGATAGGATGAAGACAGAGGTCTTTTCCGGAACCCTTGACTCAAAACAGGAGGCATGCCAGAGGCATGGCAAAGGTGGTACCATGGGACAGGTGTTTCGGAAAGGGGGTTGTAACAGTGATGTAATGGCTAGATAGTCTAATAATCATGTAAAATAGTCAAACCCAGGTAATTTGGTGTACTCTGTCTGGAAATTATTCCTGGGGCACCTGGTGCCTCAATAAAGAGCGTTTTTTAGCTTTTAATACTCAAAATTATTTTGCCAACTTACTTTTAGGCATCAGACTAGTCATACAGAATTGGAAATAAAATTGTTAAGACTGCTATATTTCAGTCTATAGACCGAAATCTTCAATATCAATTGCTCTTTCTTTTTTATGTGAAACACACTGCATTCAAAGGCAGAAAGCAATGAGACAATTGTTTTTGCTTTACAATCCATGTGATGGTCGACACCTGAACATTTTCTTTTTCACATCAACATAGATCTCCTCAATCTCTGATCTGTTGAGGAGGATCACTGGTAATTTTCTGACAAAACATTCTTTCCTATTAAAAAAAATCTTACATGTAAAAGTAATTTCTTCATAGTAGTGGTCTCCCAAGCATTTACTGCCTAAAAAAACAACTGAGCAATTAGAGAACTTATTTAGGTTTGAAAGACAGCTTCAGAATCTGTTCCTTCTTCTTCTAGTCAACCATTTGAGTGTCAAATTTCCACACTTCCAAATACTAGCCTGGCTTTCGACCAGTTGTTATTCCATGAGGATCTTTAATACTGTTGACTCCCTATAGAGGGAGATTAAACCTCGAGTGTCTCCCACTCATAATTATCTATGTGAATAATAAATTCATGGAAATGAAAATTCTGACTCTCTCTCTGACCTCCTAAAAATATGTATTTTTTTGTGGGGACATTTTTCAGACATGAAAAGAACACATAAACAAATTCAAACAAATTGCTATACAGTAGGAAAGACTCATACAGACATGCACTTTTAACCCATTGTAAAAAAAGAGCTTTTTCATTCTTTCAGTGAAAGCAATAAACATCTCAATTTTTCCTATTTACAGACACACATAGTAATTATGATGGAGTAGTTGAAACAGTGTAAATTGGCACCCTTATTCACTGTGAGTTAATCATTTTTCGTGCCCTGAAATTAAGACTGGACAGGTGGCTACAAAAATGTCAACACAGTATTGTATTTCATAAGTGTTGCATAATCAGTACATTTCAAAACTTGATACTATTATTACTGCAAGATTAGATGTTACTAAAGTAAAACACCCTGACCCTTCAATTAGAAAGCAAAAGAAACGACAAAATTGATATGCTGCAAGATATGGTGTTAACTAAAGTAAAAATAAAACTGACAGCTGCTAATCTGGTGCTTTTGTAATACGTAGTTTCTCTACCAGCTACCAAAACCATAGGGAATACTGAAGAACCTTGAGAAGGTTCAGACTGTATTCTGAACTGTAAAGAAAACTAGAAAGTACTTATTTATTTAGAGACCACATGCTATCTGAAAAGAACTGTACTGCCTGAGTTGTTTTTGAGTTAAAAGAACACGTGGTTAGAAATATTGCTATAATATAGATCAGACTGTCTTTCAGAGACATGGGGCAGAAAGGCAACACTGTTGTGAGGAACACAGGACTATATCATGAGCTTCTGAGTTTACCTTACTGATGATTACTGTTACCTCAGCCACTTCTGAGACCCTTGCACCTAGAAAGACTTTCCTTGAATCCTTTCATCTCTCAAGGGTGATAAAACGAACAGACTGGATTTATCTCAGTTTTATGCATATTTTATTTAGATTTCTATTTATAACTTAGTGATCCCTCCTTGTCAACTGAAATCAATGAGTATTTCATGAAAGTCATTTGAAAAGTGTCATCCTGCAATGAGCACTCATTTTATGGACCCATCTGAACTGAAGGGCACTGGTATGCATGATGGGTAATCAAATTCAGTGGCTTAAAGGATCCTAATTATCTTCTTTTTAAGATACTGAAAGGTCATATGGTAGTCATATGTTTTTTCTTTATTTATTGAAAGATTAGAAATAATATTCTTATTAAGGGTAAAGGCAACCTCTTATCAATTTTTTTTCCTTCTGATTTGCTGAACAGCAATTCTGATATATTGTGTCAATATCATTCATCATAACACAAATTTGCAAATTAAACATGGGATACCAATTTGATACTTGAAAAAAGATTTTCACAACCTTTTAAAAGAAAAAAAATAGTGAAACCCTGATTTATCAATTTACTTATATTTTCATTTCACTAGTTCCAACAACCGGTAAATCAAGGGGCATAACTCATCACAAGTTCAGAGTCCTCCCATTTAAAAAAAATTCAGGAACTGTGTTTCTAGATCTATCAACTAATGTTGTCTCTTAGTCTACAAAATTGCAGTATAAGTCCTATTGCAGAAGTCAGGAGACCACAGTACTCTTTTCAGTGTTAATATAATGCTTTAAAAAGACTCAACAGAATGTGAAGAGGAAGTCAAAACCCTAATACAGGAATCAAAGACATATCAGTCACTGGAACCAGTACACTCCTATGACCCTGTTATAGCAGAAGAGTGGTATTTGTTGTAATCTGTTCCAAACTAGTTTTCAGTGACCAAAGAGAACTTTATTATTCTATTTGACTTCATTTAAAGAGACAGAATCAAGATGTTCTGAGTGCTAAAAGGAATTTAGTTAAACCAGTTGAGTCTCTAAGGCTTGTATAGACTGCATTCTTGGACTTGTATTGTTTTCTCTTTCTAGAATGATATCAGGAATGATGCCACTGCACCTTCATGAAAGCACCGTGTATCCTTCTGGTATGAAAAATCATTGCCAGAATGAACAAAATTTGGATCACCCATACACAAGCTTGACCCACGGAGCGAAAACCCTTACTTCTTTTATTTATGCTATTCAGTAACTATAGACAATTCTGCACCGTACATGCTTCTCAGCTGGGGGCGTGTCACAAAAAGATAGTGGCTTTGCCGTCTTCAATAGGGGAGATTCTCTCAACCATTAGTAATTTGTTTGACTGTCAGAGTCCCTGGAAAATTGAAACCCTTTATTGCCCGTCCATCTGTCAGCATCTCATATTAGGGGGGACCTTCACTGAACAGGTTCAACAATTGGAGGGTGCATTCAATTTGCCCTTTCAGGGGGGGACCTGAGCCAAAAGAGGAGGGGCCCCTCAGCAGGTCTTCCCAGTGTGTTATTCTACTGTCGACAAAGCTGTTAGCGCCTTTATAACAGAATCACTCTAACAGTCACAAAATAACACCTTTTATTAGTACAAATAGTGACAAGTGAGGGTTCATGATAGTCTATGGTAGCATCTGTCTGCAAAGACATATTTAAACAGCATAAGACAAAGCATAAGCACGAGTTCTAAAGCAAAACAGTCTATTAAAAATATTGTGGGGCAAAAGCAAGTTTATTCTCTAAAGCAAGCAATTAGCACACACATAGGTTACTGCTTACCCATACAGGTGTCCTATATGAGGTGGAGAAGGGAGGTTCATCTCATCAGCTGCCCCAGCAGTGTGGTGGAAAATTTCTCCCAATTTCTCCTAATTTTCAACCTCTTCATATATTATTTCTTTAGGTTTAGGCAGAGTTTTAAACTACATTAGTCAGAAATGCTATACTTGGGTGATGTGACATCTATTATTTCTTGATGGATAGCTGGCACAGGTCAAAGGGGTCACCACATTTCCATCCTGTACCTGGTTTGCTGAAGTCTGGCTGTGGTGCCTTCACACCACCCCATTCTTCAGTTTAGAGGTGCTTATCAGTTTTAGGGAACTTTTGTGGGACAGCATGACATTTATGCTATCTGGGAAATGGCAGCTGGAGTCTCTTTTTGCCACTAGGAAATGGCAGCAGGTCATTCCTCTGTAAATCTTATTCTGTTTTAACTTCTGACTTTATCTCCAGTCCACAGGGTGCAATTACTGTGGCAGCAATTATAAGGCAAGGAGATGAGGGTACTTTGCTCACTTAAATTTGAAAAGCAACTTGGGATAGTGTAACTAAATTTGAAAGGGAATTCCAATTCTGGTGACATCCAATTAATTTCACTTTTGACCCCAGTGACAGTAAAGTCACTGTGTTTAACAATACACAATGCTTTGGTATACACTATATACCCAGTCATTGCAACGGGATTAAATCAACATGGAGCTACACTCTAAATATGTTTACACATATATAAAATATCACAGGCATAAGACTTGAACTGATCTGTTAGAAGGCAATGTCAAGAATGCAGAAGAGTCAATTAACTTATGTTAGCTTGTGTTTTGAGAGAAAAAAAATGCATTTTTTAATACATATAGTAACTTTATATTGAGAAAGAAAAGTAAGTTCTATAGCATACAGATAATATTTACAAAGAGTTGCAGAGAGAGTATGTTGAAAAACTGAAGATTACGCTAGAGATTCAGAATTTAGATACATAGAACAGACTGAGATAGGTATTTCTCGCAGAAGAAGGGTTGAACCGTCAGGCTATAGACTTCAAATTTTGTAAGACCTAGGTAAGCAGGTAGGTTAGGAGTAAGTGGTCTCCACTAATTTTAAGGATCATTACCTCAGTGGAAGTCTGAAACAATAGGTGAAATTTAGTTCCTTGGACAATAAAAAGCCATTGCATCAACTGATTCTATATAGGAATGTTAAAACTTATTAGATTAATATGATCAAACTTATACAGATTCACATGTATTCCATAGGCCTCTTTCATCTGTAGAGCATGTTAAAGAAAATAAAACAAAAAAAAAAGTCAAAACAAAGCCTTCCAGAAAAACTTGGCTTTTACTTACACCTGCAGTACATTATTTTACATGTTTCTAATTTACGGAATCAGCTTGAAGAATTAGAATTACTGCAACATAGTTATGTTGTGGGTTATTATCTTCTCTTTAAAGTTCTAACAAGAAAATATTTGTGATTTGAGACTTATGAAGTAGTTCTCTGTGGAAAACAACAGTTCCAGTACATGTGAACTAATATTGTTTCCAGGAGAGTTGAACTGCACCTCTGATACAATTTCTGTGAAATGCACTGTATTACTGTCTTCCATCTTATTGGACTGTATTTTCAACGCCTTACAAAGTTTTCCACTAAATACACTAGCAGTACAGAAATAAACTTTCACGATCAACAATTACGCAAGGTTTTCTGTATTATGAGTATGGATGAAGGCGAGTTTGTGAGCATCCCAGCCTTTCCTCTGTCTCCTTAAGATAAGCATTGCCAAGGAAA
Organism: Neodrepanis coruscans; assembly: GCA_013400695.1. Taxonomy (NCBI): domain Eukaryota; kingdom Metazoa; phylum Chordata; class Aves; order Passeriformes; family Philepittidae; genus Neodrepanis; species Neodrepanis coruscans. Next base: position 76,534 of record VYZS01046166.1, read on the forward strand.
ATCAAGAGTGATATGCCACTCTTGTAGTATTGAATAGCTGACAGGCACTATTTAACTACCCCTAGATGAGATGAAGCTTGCCATTTGATATAGACAGTAGAGGTATAGCAAAACACCAATAAGCATCCAGCTGATGTTACAATCTTAATTGTGGGATGATATTTCAGAAACGGTAAAAAAGAGAAGTGTTGATATTGATTTTCAGAATTATGTTCCTTACTTTACATTAGAAGTACTTGTCCAGTATTTCTGTATAACATTCTGACAAGAAGAAATGGTTTTGTTCAAATTTTAGATTTCAAGGTATTTAATTGTAGCCAGATTCTTTTACTGGTATATAAGAATGGTGGAAGTACAACCTATCCACACTCTGGTTTCATTCCAGGATATTTTAATGTGCAGTGTTCGAAACAGTGTTGGTAAACAGCATAATTCTAAAAAAAAACTTACAGAAATTAAGTGAGAGAGTCACAAAATGTCTATGTAGATCTGCTTTGATATTGTTCTGCTAAGCTTAATAACATGTTTCACTGTGGAAAGCAGAATTAAGGACACTTGATTCTACATGGATTTATGTCTTCTGTTTTGATTTTACTACAGGAAGAATCAAAGAATCACAGAATTAATTAGGTTGGAAAAGACCTTTGAGATCATCAAGTCCAATATATGATCTAATACCACCTCGTCAACTAAACCATGGTTCTAAGTGCCACGTCCAGTCTCCCTTTAAACACTTCCAGGCACGGTGATTCCACCACCTCCCTGAGCAGGCCATTCCAATGGACAATCACTCTTTCCATGAAGAATTTTTTCCTAACATCCAGCCTAAACTTCCCCTGGAGTAGCTTGAGACTGTGTCCTCTTGTTCTGTCACTGGTTGCCTTCGAGAAGGGACTGACCCCACCTGGCTACATCCTCCTTTTGGGTAGTTGTAGAGAGCCATAAGGTTTCCCCTGAGCCTCTTCTTCTCCAGGCAAAACAACCCCAGCTCCCTCAGCCACTCTTCATAGGGCTTGTGTTCCATACCCCTCACCAGCCTCATTGCCCTTCTCTGCATGAGTTCGAGCATCTCATTATCTTTCCTATTGGGGTCATTAATTATCAGGGTAATTAATTATTGACAAAATTAATCATATATCATGGATGGCTGAATGAGCCTGCACATACACAAATCAAATTGGGGATTTCACACATGCTCTTCTTCTCTTTTTTTTGTATCGAGCTCCTGCTCCATGTCCCCTTTTAGTTTGCTCTTTGCAAAACAGTACCTGGTGTTGCCAAACTGATGATTAGGATTCTCACAACTTTGCAGCTCCATGTTTTGACTCCACGTGCCCGCTTTCTCATGCAGTCTGTGGCTGCTTTCAGCCACCTATCATACATACCAGCATCCATGCTTCCTCACACTCTCTGTAAAAACATGGGCTTCGAGGAAAAAGATCTTTTTTTAGTCCTAACCAGGTGAGCAGCTGGTGCAGCCGGGTTAATTTATTCACACACTTCCCTAAATTGTGGGGCCCAGAACTGGACGCAGTACAGGTGTGACCTAACCAGTGCTGAGTACAAGGGAAGAATAATTTCCTTAGTCCTGCTGGCTCATGTTTATAGGTTTACTGGCCATCAACCAGTACCCCTCAGGTCCCTTTCTGTCTGGCTGCTGTCCAGCCACTCTGTCCCCAGCCTGTAGCACTGCAGGGGATTCTAGTGGCCAAAGTGTAGGACCTGGCACCTGGACTTGTTAAATTTCATGTTTTTTGATTCAGCCCATCTATCCAGCCTGTCCTGGTCTCTCTGCAGAGCTCTCCTACCCTCTAACAGATCTACACTTGCTCCCAACTTGGTGTCATCTACAAACTTGTTAAAGGTGGACTCAATCCCCTCATCCAGATCATCAATAAAGATATCAAACAGAATTGGGCCCAACACTGAGCCCTGGGGGGCACCACTAGAGACTGGTCACTGACTGAATGGAGCNCAGCTCCATGTTTTGACTCCACGTGCCCGCTTTCTCATGCAGTCTGTGGCTGCTTTCAGCCACCTATCATACATACCAGCATCCATGCTTCCTCACACTCTCTGTAAAAACATGGGCTTCGAGGAAAAAGATCTTTTTTTAGTCCTAACCAGGTGAGCAGCTGGTGCAGCCGGGTTAATTTATTCACACACTTCCCTAAATTGTGGGGCCCAGAACTGGACGCAGTACAGGTGTGACCTAACCAGTGCTGAGTACAAGGGAAGAATAATTTCCTTAGTCCTGCTGGCTCATGTTTATAGGTTTACTGGCCATCAACCAGTACCCCTCAGGTCCCTTTCTGTCTGGCTGCTGTCCAGCCACTCTGTCCCCAGCCTGTAGCACTGCAGGGGGTTCTAGTGGCCAAAGTGTAGGACCTGGCACCTGGACTTGTTAAATTTCATGTTTTTTGATTCAGCCCATCTATCCAGCCTGTCCTGGTCTCTCTGCAGAGCTCTCCTACCCTCTAACAGATCAACACTTGCTCCCAACTTGGTGTCATCTACAAACTTGTTAAAGGTGGACTCAATCCCCTCATCCAGATCATCAATAAAGATATCAAACAGAATTGGGCCCAACACTGACCCCTGGGGGGCACCACTAGAGACTGGTCACTGACTGAATGGAGCACCACTCATCACCACTCTCTGGGCTGGCCATCCAGACAGTTCCTACCCCAGTGCAGTGTGGTAAGCCATGAGTGACTAGCTTTTCCGAGACTATGGTGTGTGGTATGGTATCAATGGGGGTGGGGGGGGGGGGGTTTTTGACCCTTTTACCTTCTGTCTCCTAGGAAAGTGGACAGATCCCAGCGCTTTGCGGACACAGACCCGGCCCACAGGGAATAAGGGCCAGTCAGCACAGCTCAGCCCATGGCTCCGTGGAGTGCACTGGACGAGGGACAGAGCCTCCTCCACCCGGTCTCCCGCAACCCTGCAGGAAAAGCACCACCACCACCGTTTGGGCTGCTCCCAGTGGTTCCTGACCCATCTGGGGCTGGGGTGGCACTAGGGTGCATGCTGGCCCCCACCCTGTGGTACCTGCAGGTGTGGCGCCAGCTGTCTGGAGCAGTGGCCAGTGTCACACAATGCTGGCAGCAGGCATATGGTGGCAGCAACCCTTGTGGGGGGTGAGGCCACCCCTGCAGCAGCTGTGACCAGCGCACAGAACAAGGCCAGTCTCCAGGCTGGCGCTGCTGTGCGGAGTGGACCTAGGGTGGCAGAGCGTAGTGCTGCTGGTGGCCCTGGTGGTGGCAGTAGGTGCCCCAACACTCTCTCATCTCTCTCCCTTGGCCCAGGCAAAAGCACAGCTGGAAGCAGCACAGTGCTGAGGACCACACAGCTTCCAGTAGTGGTATCTCTTCCCCTTGGCGTCCCCCGGGGCTTCCTCTCACTCTTATTTTCCAGCGTCTCCAGAGTGGAACCAGCACCATCCACAGGCCAGCCTCCCTTCCTTCCCTTGCTCCACCAGCCCAGCAACCAGCACGGAGGAGCATAGTTTGTTTCTTTGTGTTTTATTGTTGGGTTTACTGTTTGTTAAATAAATTCTTTCAGTTGTAGTTTCTCTATTCAATCTCTTGTCATGTGATAATGCCCCCTAGCATCCAAACCAGGACACCAGGTAAACTACATCTACAGCCTTCCCCACATTCTCCAGGTCACCTAGTCATAAAAGGAAATCAGATGAAAGCATTCCAAACACTACTAATTTAGCAACAAAACTGACACAGCTCAGCTTCCCAGGATTGTTCCCTGATACTACTTAGTTTTCTGCATTAAGATTACATGGCATTGATAAATTCAGCAACAAATCCTATTACAGTAAACAAATCTTTTATTTCCAGTAAGAATTCACCTAACAGCAAGGTTATAAAACTAGCTCTACACCTGTGGAGGTAAAGGGTTTTTAATGTGAAATAGAACTCTGCAACTGGCATGAAGATTTAATGGATTGTTAGAACAACAGGAAAACACTTAGGAGAGACAAATAGTAAACTGAGACACCAAACAAGAGGCTTAAAGCACTAAACAAGGCATTTAAGATACACTGTATATCTTTTTTCTGAGATTGCTAAGAAATCTATTATGATACAATAGAACAAAATGCAAAGGATTGATAATGCTTTAACACAAATAATAGATACATTTTACTTCTCCCTAATTGTATTCAGTGGCAATGAAGTGAATCATTGAGAGTCTGCTTAAGGAACCTCCAAATAAATTGGAGAATTGGCATTGAAATTACTCTAACTTAAAGTTTTGGAGTATGCATAATAGGATACAAGAAAAATAAAGATACTAAAGTGTTCTCTGAGCATAGCTTGGAGTAGACCAAAAACTTCATTTCCATCGAAGTTTTGTGTTCACATCTGATTATTTTATATAGCTATGATCTAACAAAAAAAACCACACAACAAACAAATAAAACCCCACAAGATTTTTTGACCTTGCAAAGCAATTAATATTTTTCAAAGAATACATAAAACATATATTGTCAGAAAATTGTAAAATAATATTTATTGAGAGGTATTTTTAATTATTTTTTTTTAAGCCTCATTTCTGAGCAGATGATACTGTTCTCTTTGTTAGTAAGCGTGTATTTCTACTCCTTTTTATGGCAGGCCTATAGAACTGTTGAACACCTTGTCTCATTTCAATCAAAATTAACAGCTAAAATGATGATCAAAAATTTCTTTGACATACTTTAACATACCTTAAAGACATCTTTGAATTGAATTGCACTCTACAATGATTGGAAAGAGAAGCTATAGATTTAAGGTGTAGATGTCCTCATCTGGTGTTATAAACCCANAACAATAGAATAAGTGTGGTAATACATATAAATACATAAGAACAGTCAATGTATTGCAAATTTCTCTGTGGGCTAATTTCAGAAAGACCTAGACAGGCTGTATGGATGGGATGAATTCAACAATATGAGATTTAACAAGTGCTGGGTTCTACATTTGGGCTACAACAACCCCCTGCACTGCTACAGGCTGAAGACAAAGTGGCTGGAGACTGGCCAGGCAGAAAGGGGCCTAGGTGTACTGATTAACAGGAGACTGAAAATGATCCAGCAGTATGTCCAGGTGGCCAAGAAGGCCAATGGCATCCTGGCCTGTATCAGGAAGAGTGTGGCCNCAATAGAACAAAATGCAAAGGATTGATAATGCTTTAACACAAATAATAGATACATTTTACTTCTCCCTAATTGTATTCAGTGGCAATGAAGTGAATCATTGAGAGTCTGCTTAAGGAACCTCCATATAAATTGGAGAATTGGCATTGAAATTACTCTAACTTAAAGTTTTGGAGTATGCATAATAGGATACAAGAAAAATAAAGATACTAAAGTGTTCTCTGAGCATAGCTTGGAGTAGACCAAAAACTTCATTTCCATCGAAGTTTTGTGTTCACATCTGATTATTTTATATAGCTATGATCTAACAAAAAAAACCACACAACAAACAAATAAAACCCCACAAGATTTTTTGACCTTGCAAAGCAATTAATATTTTTCAAAGAATACATAAAACATATATTGTCAGAAAATTGTAAAATAATATTTATTGAGAGGTATTTTTAATTATTTTTTTTTAAGCCTCATTTCTGAGCAGATGATACTGTTCTCTTTGTTAGTAAGCGTGTATTTCTACTCCTTTTTATGGCAGGCCTATAGAACTGTTGAACACCTTGTCTCATTTCAATCAAAATTAACAGCTAAAATGATGATCAAAAATTTCTTTGACATACTTTAACATACCTTAAAGACATCTTTGAATTGAATTGCACTCTACAATGATTGGAAAGAGAAGCTATAGTTTTAAGGTGTAGATGTCCTCATCTGGTGTTATAAACCCAAACAAAAGCTTCAACGAGCCATCTAAAGTAATGACTCTTTATTAATTTCACCTTTGACAGAATGTAACTAAATATGTTATTGTATCTCAGAGAATCCATTAAGTGAAGACAAATATATATATATATGTGTGTAATATAAATCTTATAAATATCATAGTGATGCCTTAAGGAGTGCCTAAGAGATTTGGGAATTCACTATAGCTGGGTGGCTGAGTAACTTAGAATATTAAGGGTAGAAAACGGCCTGTCCTTCACATGTTTGCAATCTTCTGTATAGATAAAAAGGTAGTTAAATCAAAACATAACAAGGGTGGGCATAGGCAATAAGGGGACATTCTGTTGGATGTTTTAGGGGCATAATAGTAAGATAGATTTTAGTTGGATAGTATGTAATGGGTGGGCACTGGAGGTTATAAAAATGGAGAGATTGTTATGAATTTCCTCTTTGGACCATCGGACATCACTAGTAAAGCTGCTCTCTCCCTGCACTGCGTGCCTGTCTCGCTTCTTATCTTGGCCCTGCCGGGGCCCTGCCAGAAACAATAGAATAAGTGTGGTAATACATATAAATACATAAGAACAGTCAATGTATTGCAAATTTCTCTGTGGGCTAATTTCAGAAAGACCTAGACAGGCTGTATGGATGGGATGAATTCAACAATATGAGATTTAACAAGTGCTGGGTTCTACATTTGGGCTACAACAACCCCCTGCACTGCTACAGGCTGAAGACAAAGTGGCTGGAGACTGGCCAGGCAGAAAGGGACCTAGGTGTACTGATTAACAGGAGACTGAAAATGATCCAGCAGTATGTCCAGGTGGCCAAGAAGGCCAATGGCATCCTGGCCTGTATCAGGAAGAGTGTGGCCAGCAAGATCACGGAAGTAATTCTTCCTCTCTTCCTCCAAGTCCTTCTACTGAACACTGGTTAGGTCGCACCTTGAATACTATCTCCATTTCTGTGCCTCCCAATTTAGGAAAGGTTCTGTGATCTCTCACCAGTCCACCAATCTGAAATTTGCTTGGCTATTAGCATGGTACCATTTTGAATACGTGGTTTCAATGTTTCTTTTACCTTTTAGATGAAAACAAAGTTTAATAGCATGATTTTTGTTGTGCATATTGGCTTCACTGTTGGTTGGCTTCAGTGTTGGTTGGCTTCAGTGAGCCGTGATTGAGTATGTTTGATTAAGTAGCATAGCCATACACTGTGCATCTATGCAAGGAGTGAGTTAAAGCTGTCTATTCTCCTTGACCCTTCTCTCTGTGTCCATACTACCGGTTGCATATTTTTCATTAAGTGTTTTAGAAGGTAACTTGCATTCAGGCCACTTATAAATTATGGAATGATATGCTGTTAGATCTAAACAAGGCTTTTTGGAAGAAGAAACTAGTCTACTTGGCAATGTCCAGGCAACTGTTTTTGAATCAATCAAGTGTTGAAGAAAGGTAAGTATTATAAGTGTGATTGCATTTAATTTCTATTGGTGGCTAGGCAACTCAACATTTATAGCATTAAGATATTCATCTAGATCTTTTGACCAAGACGGGAATGCAAAACACATTAGTATGTGGAAAGGTTCCCTACAAAGTTCTTGAAGAAGCAATTCTATAATAGCATCTCCAGAAGCACTATGCTGAGGAAGATCTACCTGGGCCAATCAAATAAAATGCAATGGAATTAAATATAGTAAATATATAGTAAGTATAGTAATTAAATATATAAATATAATGGAATTAATATTAAGCCTAACTCAAGGTTTCCTTATTTGACTCAAATTTTGGTACTGATCTTCTGATCTTGACTTCTCTGGTGGCTCTTTCTTCAAAATATACAGCTGTCGAAAAGGTAGGGGGGTGCAGTCCTCTTTTTTTTTTTTTTTTTTTCCCATA